>JAFIDM010095301.1:122047-140070 GCA_023159025.1 Thereuonema tuberculata | reverse complement strand
GACGCATTCCGAGTTCCATTATCAAAGCTAAATCTGGCTGATGAGTCTTAATAAGGACGAAACAGCTGTCCCAGATTGCTTTTGATAATGGCTCAATGCGTTAAAAGCAAACAATTCTAACGAATTTGTGCATTTTATAGATTTTTCTTCCCTTTTCATATTATATTAATGCACGTTAAAGCTTCCTTATTATTAAATAATTTGTTGAGATAAAAACAACTTGAATTTTGAATGATGGTTTCAGTAGACTAATTAAAATATTCAAGGAATGTTAGATTGTTTTCCTTAACTTAGTATCGAGAAAGGATAATTCTAAAAGATTTCTGGAATATTCAATAACGGGGTTTTTGTTTTGTGAATGTGTGTGTGTGTGTGTGTGTGTTTTTCAGTCATTTAAATCCCATTCTTTGTAAATAAGTTTAACTTGCATTGTTGAAGATGTTTCAAAACAACTTAGAAATGCATGATTTTTCAAAATTTCAGTACACCTCAAACGCCTTCACAGGACCTCTATCGAAACTGTGAAATTTTTATCATAAGACAACGAATTCGCCGACGTCCACAATTTTGAAGGTTACTGAAAACATCTGAGCAATGATCGTTCAATGATATCAAACAATGATTCTTCTAAGCCAGTGGTTCCAAAAAAGTTTTTTTTTCTGTCAACAAAATTCTTTGTTTTAACTGCACACAGATAAAACATTGAAAATTTATATTAATCTTCTTCTTCTTACGGGTGTCCAGAGTTGTTGGCTCCGATAGTCCGATGTCCATAGTATGTCATTGCTGCTAGAATCCCAAAACGTTTATTTCTTACGACTTTTTATAATTGAAAATTTATAATAATAAGAATTATAATTAATTTTTGGCGATATGAATTAGGAGCGACTTTTACAAGTAATTAAGATTACAAAATAAACGAAGTTAACTCAGAAATTTTAGGGGTAAACTCTTGATATTTCGAAAATTTAGATGCCATATCAAGTAGGTCATGTTTCAAGTATGCGGATAAAACTTCCATAATTCCTTTCAGTTCGCAGATTTTTCAAATTGCTCCCAGGCAATTAAAGACCGTTCACTTCACGTTGTCCGAGGGGAAGGGGAGGAGGGGTAGAGGATGATGATGAAAAAATAATTATTTCTGAAATTCGCCTTAAATCCTAAATTGGGCTGTCCTTGGTGATTAATCCATAGAAATTAGAAAATGTATAATTTTTTTTTGGTTTCTTTTTTCAGTTATCAATTATACCCCTTTATTAAATTTCTGCTTCACTTGAAATATTCTGAATAATATTACAATTTGAAATGTAATTGCTATTTCTCCAACAATAATGTTATTGTTTTTTGGTATTTTATTTTGTTTTAATTTTGCTGCCACTTTAACCAAAGGCTTGTCCAGTAAGTACCCTTTTTAAATAGCAGTTTTTCTGTAATAATCATATTCAAATTTAAGAATTTTCTTCAAATTTTTTGATTTATAATATATTGAATATTTAAAATTCAAAAAGGTTTTTCTTCACAATGCAGTGGTTTTTTATTTAATTTAGAAAGATCTTACTTATTAACTGTCAAAATCTTAAAAAAATTAGCTAACTTAATTAAATCAAATCAAATTTTTGAAATTTAGTTTGAAAAAAATAAGTTTCTACAAGAAATATGAGAATGAATAAAATTTAATAAGCTTACTACGGTACGTCAACATGTGATATAATGTAACCTAATTCCGAATATCAGGTATCTGAATTACATTTTGTAGAAACTGCTGATATATTTGACGCCTCGAATAGCATTTTATTAGATGAAAAATGAGGCTCATCAAATCGATCAGACGGTATCATTCAGACTGGAGAATACGACAAATCTAACCAATGGGTTTCTGTCTCATTTCTGTTACTACATCACTGCCTTCAACACTAAATATGAAATCATTTATTCGTTGAACATGATGTAATACGATTAATCCAATTTTGGACATTTAAGTAAATAAAATTAAGTAGTTTTAATTTCATTAAACTCTTTCCAAAAGTATATTTTTTTCCAGAAAATAGAAACTTTTTACAGTTCGTATTCAATAGATATTGTAATTAGAATATAAATATGGCAGACTTCCTCTTAACCGGACTTCGTTTAACCGGATCTCCACTTTAACTGGCCGAATATTTTTTTATCTTTAAAATGTAAAAAAATAGCTAAAAAAAAAAAAAAAAAAATCCATGTGTTGCGTTATTTAATATCGGTTTCGCATACATTCAGCTACAATGCATCCAATGCAGTTTCAAGGGTTGGAAAGAAAGGTGATTTTTGGATGAGACGAAATCATTTAAATCCTTGTTTGTTCTCGATTGCACCAGATATCTTAAGGTTACTCATTTTGTTAATGGTATTTAACTTATAATACTTTAATCCTGACACAAAAAAAATTATATAATTAAATGTTAAATGTTTCTTTAATTAACCATTTGGGAACTTTATTTAAAATAATTCCGCGAATCAAGGTAAAAATGAATGAAAACAAGCTCTGCTACCATTTCGTTCAGGATTACGAACAACCTAAAGATAATAATTATAAGCTAAAGGATAAATAGTAAATATAAGCTAAAGGATAAATAGTAAATAAAAGCCAAGATAAGAAAAGATTAATAACATGAATTTTACTGTAAGGCTAAATGTAAATACACATAGTAAACAATCAAAACAATGGCTTAAGGCTCACTGAGAAAGCACCAAGTTAACTTAAATAAACATAGAAAGTATCTTCTCGACAGTCTTTCTTTGTGAAAATGTTCAAGATAGAATGAAATGTCAATTACACGAAAAAAAACTTCAAAAGTCAGAAGTAGTGTTGATTGAACGTACAGTTTAAGGCTTATTAAAAAAGAAGAAGATGTTTGCTAGCAAAACGTATTCTTAACAAAACGAATAGGCCTATTCAAACATTCACTTACGCACACCATTGCTGCTTACAATACACCATGGGATCCCAGGTTTGAATTAAAGCATCCAATTCATACGCGGATACACATTACATAGGTATCGTCGTCGGGCGGATGAAAACACTTCACTGTAATGACTTACTGTAGCACTTTTAAAATACATAATCACTGGCGCTTATCCTAGTTCATGGATTCTGATGCGGCGGTCAAGTCGCGGTGGTGGGCAACGCCCCGGACAGATTTGACACTGCTCCGCAGAGTAATTCGGCGTCCAGCAAAGCACTACAATCACTGCCTTCCCAGTAATTGTTACGGGTTAGCGGGCTGCAAAACTAAGTTGGCTGTGAGGGCCAATCGACGTCATCCCGTCAGTCTCTGCTGTGGGTTTTTGTATGGTTCTGTCCTGTTCACCAAATTCGCAAAACCATCAGTTCCCATGGCAAACGTGCTGAGGTGTTGCGGCAGTTGAAGGTACATTTACACAATCGGTGTTTCGTATCCGTCACCGTATCTCTTCTTTGTCCACCAATCTTAGTTCTTATTCATAGCGAAAAGGCAAAAATTAAAAGGAAAGGATAAAAAATAAAAATAGTTTAAATGAGTGTGGAGACTACATCTTATTCAACTTTTCGGCTCAGCGATTCCGATACCAACTATATTTTTTTCCTGAAAATGGAAATTGAAAAGAAAATCTGACTACGTCACCAAAACACACAAAAATTAACCAATAATGGGACAGGCGACGAAGAGACGGGTAAGCCATGGAGGAAGAAGTGATCGACAGGCCCAAAGACAATGTAAAGGGAAGTAAAGGAAGTTCTGAAATAAACAGAGCAACAGATAAGGGGGCAACAGATCAACTAAAGGAAACGAAACACAAGACCACCGGAGAAAAGATAAACACGAATGATGAAACAGAGTCTAATGCAAAAGGAATTCAGAAAAATTAAAAATAAGAGTAAAACAATGAGAAACAAGGCGGAAAATAAAGTGACGGAAATGAAAGGACAAAAAAGCAAAAGACTAAAAACAAATCGTGACAATACATTGAATAAAATGACGCAATACTGTATTTTAAATGTGTATTTATTTATTAGACAAATACATCTGAACTTTTAATTTATTTCACTTCTCTGGTTAAACCGGATTTTCGCTTAACCGGCTTACCCTCGGTCCCATTTAAGCCGGTTAAGAGGAAGACTACTGTATATCTTTTTCGGTTTTGTTATTTTCACGACTTGTAAAAGTTTAAAAAATAAACATTAAGACATTTTATCAAACCAAATACCAAAAAACCAAAAAAAACCCAGCATATTATTTTTAGAGGTCGAACACAGGAAGCATAAAAATTTTGAGTATAATGCATCCAAAATGTTTTTATAATTTAATTATACGCTACCAAAATATGAAAAAATAATTTAATATTATTATAAAATATCTTTATAACTATTACCATTATCACAGCTCTTTTTTTATTTTTTTATGAGATATTCTTTATGATTTGTTAATGTCAACAAAGTTGTTAATTTTATAATATATAATATTAATAACAATATAATTATACATTTGTTAATATATGCTTTACTTCTATTTGCTCTGTGAATTTCAATTATCACATACATTGTTCCGACAACATGATCCAAAGAAAAGATATCTCAGTTAGCTAGCTAACAATAATCTGCAGAAATCTTAAAACACTATAAACATTGAAAAACTGCAGTAATTAACATAAAAGATTATGAATTTCCAACAATATTAAGTGTTTATTGTTTTTTCATTACACTTTACTTTCTCACAAAATTCTATATTCACTTAAGCACCAACATATAAAAAATTTCGGAAAAATTTACAAAACCTGCACAAAATTTGTTGCAGTTAAGTCGCACTTAAAAGTTAAGCTTTTATCCAATTAGGAACTGATTGAAGGCTTCTGTAACTGTTTTGTGACTCTTATTAATCAATTTCTTTAGCGCCTTAGTGTTAATTGTTTTAAATTTTAGCAGTGAAACTGTAGCTAAAAGAAAGTGGTAATTCAAACAGAAAAAACAAATACTCAGAAAACAAAACCAAAAAATTAAAAAAAAACCTCACGTGAATATACAAATAAGATGCAAATTTTACGGTAATTATAATTTTTTTTCATCTTAAAACAATTTCTAATATTTATAATTTATAAAAAAATACATAGGAAGAACAATCCTGTAAGTATTCGTCAACTGTTATCGATTTTTTTTAAAGTTATTATGTAAAATAAAAGAAAATTAATTTTAAATATATTATGATAATCTATATTACTAAAATCTTTTATTTCTTTGTCTATCCGGCGCAATTTTCTGTGAGAATGGAAAGTAGAAATAATTTTACAATGAAACATCCGCGGCAGGAATCGAACCTGTAACCTTCTGATCCGAAGCCAGACATCTTATCCATTAGATCATGGGGACTACAACTCTTTTCATATTGTTTTTGGACTTATCTGTCCTTCCCCTTCCCCCATCAATAAGGAATGTATTCAACCTTTTTTTTTTGAATCTCAAGATTGTTTATTTATTTCCAATCCGTCAGTTTATTTGTAATTCGAAAATGACAATTAGAACTATAATTGCCGAAATGTTGCAATATTTTAAATATTCTTACTTAACCAAATTCTATGTGATATTGAAAAATAAGTGCGTGTACATGGCAGATGTTGGAATAAAGAAAACAGAGTCAAGAAAGAAAGAAGCTCTCTTTTTTTGAGGTGGAATACTGAAAAAATCACTATTTTAACTCAAAAACCATCAATATTTGTAACTCAAACGCCACTGAAAAGTGACAATTAGAATAAAAATGAGAATCAAAAAAGAAAGAAGCAATAATTCTATTAGATAGAATACTGAAAAATCACTATTTGTAACTCAGAAACCATCAGTATTTGGAACTCAAAAGCCACTGAAAAGTGACAATTAGAATAAAAAAGAGACTCAAAAAAGAAAGAAGCAGTATTTCATTAGGTAGAATACTGAAAAATCACTATTTGTAACTCAAAAACACTGAAAAGTTAAATTAGAATAAAAAAAAGATAGTAAAGAAAGAAAGAAGCACTGTTTCTATTAGGTAGAATACTCAAAAATCATTATTTGTAACTCAAAAACCATCACTATTTCTAACTCAAAAAACCACTGAAAAGTATCAATAGGAATAAAAAAAAAAGAGAGTCAAGAAAGAAAGATGCACTATTTCTATTTGGTATAATACTGCTCAGAAGTTAGACGTCTTAGCCATTAGACCACGAGGCCTACATTCTAATCTCTATAAAAAAATATATCATAGATATATGATTTACACGCTGTTCTAAAAGCAGTCGTGGATTGAGAGAATTTAGACATCAAAAATTAAATTAAAAAAAAAAACTTTTAAAAAATTTTAGTTTTAGTTTCCTTGATGTAATTTGTGTTTGTGTGTATTTTTTTTTTAATAAATAAAAAGTTGTTTTCCGTTACATAAGCGAGGCTTCCGGAGCGAAGCGACGGGTAGCCGACTAGTATTCAATATTGAAATATTTTTTTTGAAAAAATGTAACCCAAAAAAAATTAAACATTTGTAAAGAAAAGTATCTTTAAAAAAAATTAAAATCTTTAAAAATCTTGAAAAAAAAACCCAATCACATTGAAGGTACTGAAAAACTAAAACAATTTACAAAGATAAAATCTGAAGACACACACAAAAAAAGTAAATATAGAAATGGTATCAGTCAGCATATAACCCGTATTTACAAGACCCTCTTAATTCACTTTGAATAACTGATGTATTCTGCTGATGCTCAAACTGTCTTATTTATTTCACCCTCTAACTTAAAAACAATGTAGTTTGATCTATTTCCATATGACTTTATTCTGTATCCTCTCCATAATAGAAATAGCAACTTGTCAATCTTCTACATTGAAAGAATTGCTGAATTAATCACGGATTTGTTGACTTTTTCACTAAAAATGATTAGCATAATCCTCCCAGCGATAAATATTAGTTTTTGTCCTTTTGTTCTTCCACGATGTATTTCAACACTTTCGTAAAATACAACCATGAAAGTTTTTTATGCAGCTTCATAATAACGAACTTTTAAGCTCGATCTGTTGTTTGAGACTCAAAATTAATGAATAATGTTAATCAGAAGAAAGATAAAATGTTTCTGTTTTTAAAACATCACTTACAGTAAAAAAAATGAATGATGGCCGCCCTGTTTTTGTGAGATCTGCGCATGTATCATCGATTAGTCTGATCAGGCACTTCCGTCTGATTGTAAGACGGACGCCGCCATTGTGCGAATCGCTTGTTACTTTGCAAAAGAGCATTGTATTTATAAATAATATATATTTATTTATTTATATAAATACTTATTATTAGCAACTGGTATTGAAATAACGCTAAATAGTCAAGAGAAGTTTTAATTTGGCGTTATCAACATGTCTTTCTCAGTGAAAGCAGACGACGGGCGTCCATTGTGACACGAAAACATAATTCATCAGCTACCGGAAGGACTGCGCAGTTCAAACTTCAGCCGGTCATCATTCATTGGGAGGACACTCTGGATTCGCTTCGCTTACGAAAGCTTCACTGTTCAAATGAAATCACCAAGAATAAACAAATTGTATTCGAAACTTTTACTATAAAGTTCTTTGTAGATAATTTTATTGTTTTGCCAATGAATTTTCTAGGTTTTGTTTCCTAATATCCAAATAATTAGAACTTTTATTCACTTTATTATGTTAGTCGTACAAGTTCATTGTAAATGAACTGATTCTAAAATGAAGATAATAGACCATTCATCAAATGACTCGTTGTTAAGTTCATTCCATGTTTCATGTGACTTTTAAACAATGGATTTCAATTTTATTCATTGCGTAAAAATTAATCAATCATTTGGAAATAGAAAAACTGAAATGACACAAATTTATTTCGGCAATTTTATTTTTTATCAATGTAAAATATAAAAAAGATGTAATATTTTATTTAACTTTCAATTTTTACTTACTTATCTATTCTTACTTGTTATGAACTTTGGATTATTAATTCGAAACTTTTCTTCATTTTCTTATAAGGAGAATGGATAGATCTGTCCCACCACTGTATAGTGATAAGATATATACGTCATGAAATTTCTCCATAAATAGAACATTTTTTATTATTACGACTTCTCTCAATTATTAGTCCGTTCGGAGTTATATAATTCTAGATATGACTTATCTAGTTGACATCTTAATTCTCGGTTTAATTATTTAATTAACATTTACCGTATATGCTCCAATAAACGCCGAAGCTCTTTTTGTCGCCGGTCTTCAATAAGCGCCGGGCTGCAGAGGCACACGGCCAAATAGTAGCCGGTCTCTAACAGTAGCCGGGTCTTTGATATTTGCCTACCGATACTAGTGTAAGCGTCCGTATCTTTACAGTCGTGCGTAATACCCTACGGTACATTGCCTTACAAAATGCCGCCGAAACGGTCATTTGATATTGCCTTTAAGATTCGCGCGGTGGAATGCACGAAAGAAACTTCTCGTGAGGCGGCCGCCCTTCATTGCGGATTCGGACGACGAATAGCAGCGAAAGGTACAGAAACACATTGCCATTTATCTTTAATAGTCTTTTGTAGCATGTGAAATTCAAGTAAAGTAGCTGTTTGTAATATTAGCCGGTATTTATGTGAAAAAATATTGAGTTCTGAAGATTTTTGTTAATAATGGCCGGCCTCTAATAGCAGCCGGTCTCTATTAAGTTCCGGGAGCCGAGGCTAGTTTTGCAAGTAAACGCCGGGGGGCTCTATTGTAGCATATACGGTAATAATTATTTTCGGTAACAGTAAATATTATTTTGTGGGTTTCGTGATGGTGGACGACCCGCGCAGGGCAGGTTTTCTTGGGGTTCTCCCATTTCCCCTGCACTTCTCCCACCATACTTTCTCAGTCTTTCTCTTCATCTGTCCATATTTCCGTAGGATAGTACAATAGACTTCCGTCGCAGTGCTTGGCTTCTCTGCCACCCACATTCACTACATAAACATAACATAATATAAATATTATTTTAATTTATTACATATAAATAATTATTATTTACTTGATAATACTAAATATTAATAATATTAATTATTAATTACGTATAATAATTATTAAAGCTTTGATTGATTGATTGTGGTGAATGTGAGCGGCAGGGAAGGTAACCACCCCCACCTGTATATCCTGCGCATTCTTTTTTATCGTGTTCGTCAGCTTTACACCAATCGTATTTCTCGCTTTACAGGCCACCTTTATGTTAACTGCTTCCAACACTGGTTTCAACGTGTTGCATAAACTGTTGAGGTGCTGATGAATTTCCTGTGCTGATTGTTCTCTGCTGTTATGTTGATTTATTACTTAGTGCTTCTCTATTAGCCCTCCTCATGCCTTTGTCTACGACACTATCAGGGAATTTATTCTTCTTAAGTATCTTCTTAATTGTTTCTACTTCTTCCTCAAACAGATGTTTATTAGAGCATATTCTGTGAGCCCTTCTTACAGCCATCTGCACAGCATTAGTCTTGTAACTATGGGGTAGAGTCGATATATGGTTCAGAGTGATGCCAGACGACGTTGGCTTTCTGTATACGGTGGTTTCAGCTCGTCCCCAATTAAAGGGCTTGGTGGAAGAAGGGCCAATCCCACAATTTTGTGATTTGGAGAAACTGTTGAAGAAGCTGAACAGTTCAATGAACATCACTTTTTACAATGCATTTCCCATGGTGTTAGGCATATCCTACAATGAATTTAGTTCAAAGAGTTAATACTAGATGATACTAGCTATCACATCAGACAAAAATCTCATTTTTCATGGAGGAGTGGGATTGACCCTTCTTCCACCAAGCCCTTCAATTATGTTTGGTTGTTTTGTTTTTTTTTCTCTCCCTGTTGTTAAATTCCATCCTAATAACTGATGTGAAGTGCACATTAAATGTCAACATGATGACCTGGAAAAAAGTAGAAGCTGATGACGTATGGAACTATGCACTAGCAAGAAAGGTGCGAAGGTTCCAAAGGCGAATGGAAGATCCCAGAATTTCGTTGGTTGGAAATGGACAAGGGGCGTGACAAACTCCGCAATGAAATCTTAAATAGTTTACAAATGTTATCTCTTTGGTAATCCGAGGAAGGGAATCGTCTGTACAGCTCCCTGAAACTGTCATTATTTTTAATTATTTTTAATATGTAAAAGTTTTTTTAATTTAATTTATTGGTCGCACAATTAGACTAAGGAATTATGCTTGAAATCTTTCCCAAATGGATCCTTGATTAAAAATTAGCTCTGAAAAATTCTCCTAGAAAGCATTGGAATCTAAACAATGGAATTTTATCCTGTTAATTCTATTCAATTCTATTCTCTATTCTATTGTCTCACAAATGAAGACTAAATCTTAGCTAATCCACTGCACGTGGTTTGATTCGATTAAAATTAATCAATTTATATAAGTTAAGTAAAAATTGGCTAGGTTTTTGTCTTTTTTATCGTTTTCAGATATTAAATAAATTATCAATGTTAAAAAGCTTTTTTAAAAAAAACACGCTTTCTATATTATATAATGATTAAAATGTATAAGAATTATTTAAAAATATTTCAGAAGTAATTGAGTATACTTATATACATTTATTCCGCCGCCTAGCGGCTGGTCTCGGTAGTAACGGCGCAAGGAAGGACGTATTGCCTTGGCGGAATATATTTACATAAAATGTATTCTTATATTAATATATCAATATATTATTGTATTATTATCAGACATAAGCAAGTATGCAAGATTTCTAGATGTTTGACCGATAGGAAGGGATTTAAAAAATAATTACAAGATAATAAAAGCATGGTAGAGAAAAAAGAAATTTTAATAAAATGCCTTTTAAGGAAAGTGAATTTTTAGCTTTCTTTTATCAAACGTCTTATTAAGAAATGAATTAAGAACGTCTTAAATGCACGTAAATTGTTTGAACCATTTTTAAAAATTGCAAAGGTTGTATTTAATAAAAATTATTTACATTTTCAGAAAGAAAAGGGTACTTGGAAGTTCAGAGACCCAGTTAAGATGCTTTCAAAATTAACGTCTGTATAAATGAAAATTTGAATAAAAAAAAATGTAAAATGTAAAACGTAGTTGGAGTTTTATTTTGTGAATAAAGTAAATGACAAAAAAGCAATACATAAATAATAGGTCTCTAGCAGCATTACATTAAAACCGAATTTAAAGTTGGTTGCATTTTAAAGTTTAAAATAATAATTGTTAGTCACATGAAAACATGACTGTTCAATTGGCTGTAACGGAAGCACTAATGAGGTCACTTCGTAGTCAGTGGACTAGCTACATTTGAAAGGAGGTTAAGAAGCGACGTCATAATCCTGTCACATTGCACAAAACATTTTCTCAGATATAACAGAAATTAAAAGAACTTTTTATTTCTTACATGAAGCATTTTAAAGCTCTGATTCTTTTTTAGATTTTAAATTATATAACCTAACACTTTTGTCACATTTTCTTAGTAACATTTGTATGTAGTTTTACGAACGATTTGTAAAGTTTACTAAAGATATGAAATATAATATTTATATTAATCGCAATTTGAAAAAAACAAAGAAACAAGAAAATTAAACTTTCAAATATTGCATTTATTGAATTAAAAAGTAATTATTTTGATACATCTTAAATATTACAAATTTAATATTGGGCTAACAATAAGTTTTGGAATATTAAACAGAGAAAATTCATAGAATGTTTTCATTCATTTTCTTCCTCTCCCTGGTTTAAAAGTTGTAACATAAATAAATAAATTAATTAAATAATTAACATTCTCATATTAGTAAAATATTGATCTAAATATTTACTGCTATTTGTCAACTATTAACCAATCATTGACTTTTCCAAATACTATAAAACTATTTTCACAAATTTATTAATTAAAATTAATTTATTTTCACAAATAAGAAACTGAATTAAAATATATTTTGATCCTAATTAGTAAAATATATAGATTAAGTTTAATATTCTTCCCCCCCCCCCCCCCAAAAAAAAAGACATGTAAAGGATAGATATTCGAATCATATTTATAACAAGAAAAAACAAAACAAAAAAAACAACATAACATCTACAAAGGTACAGACATCTACAAAGAACTATTCTTACTTGAAACTTATTAATATAAGTACAATTATTTTTTTTTTGGATAACGAATGAGTTACAATAAAGAATAAATTTAGTTGAAAACATATCGGCTTATTTTATAAAAGACGACAAAATACAAAAATAAACATTGTTGTTTAATCTGATACTGTTAAAATGTTAGTGTAAAAATTTTACAACGTACTTTTTGAATTTTTAACAATCATCCTCAGAACAATCATCTTGTAGAATAACAATAAACTTTAAAAATCCCAATCAATCATATAAAAGTTCATTCAATTCATATATTTTATTCTGAAGTGTGGGTATACAAGAGACAGTAAATAGATGAAAATTGGTTTCTGTGACCAAAATTCCGATGCTCGAATTGCATAAAGAATTTGAAAATGAAATGGATCAGATGAATTGCGGATAAAAGCAAAAATTTTGATGTATTGTTTCTTAGAAAGAAAACTTTCGCCTGAAATAACTTGAGCAGGCTTCGCTTATCCCTTTACAGATAGACGGAATATAAAATGTTAAAATAGCATTATTATAAATTAAGGATACACAAATTTAAAACAGGATGGGTAATAGAATCTCAACAGATCTAAAAATAATTATGAAATCATTTGATCTCATTTCACGATAACTACAGCAAGAGAATTTGAATACGAAAGTCAACTGGAAGTCATCAATTTTTGTTGTTTTATCAAAAACTGTTGGAACATTCCAATATATTTCTTTTCACAATTCTCACACACATCTTCTTTAGTTACTATGTAGGGATAAATTCCTTCTACTAAATTCGTAAGATTTTAAAACTAACAATTTATTACTACAACAGTCAATAATATCTATTCTAGGCAATAAAAGATATCACATCAAAATAATGTAAACTAATTGAAAAAATTACCGCAGTACACATTTTCAAGGATTCAGATCCCCCAGATGTGACCGAGATCAAACAAATCATAAAAGATCTGAAAAATGACAAAGCACCGGGGGAAGATTCAATGGTAGCAGAAATGTGGAAACATGTAGATGTGAATACGGTTCAAAAGCTACACAATGTCTTCCAGAACATATGGAAGACAGAGAAAATATCCGAAGAGTGGAAAACTGCTGTAATACATCCGATCCACAAAAAGGGAGACCGAACTGATGCTAACAATTACAGAGGCATCTCACTGCTTCCAGTAACATATAAAATATTATCTAAAACACTACAAAACAGATTGGAAAAACAACTAGATCAACAAATAGGAGAGTATCAAGCAGGATTCAGAAAAGGCAGATCATGCGCCGAACAGATCTTGAATCTAAAACTAATCATCAACTACAGAAAAACAAGAAACAAAAAAATTCATGTGACCTTCGTGGATTTCAAGAAGGCATATGATTCCATTGATAGGGAAACGTTGTTCAATACATTAGAAGAATTTGGAGCTGACAAAAAAACGCTAGCGATTACAAAACAAACCCTAATAGACACTAGGTCAAAAATTAAATTTATGGGAGAAATTTCAGAACCGTTTGAAATCAAGACAGGAGTGAGGCAGGGTGATGGTTTATCTCCATTGCTTTTTAATTGCACACTCGAAAAAGTTATAAGAGAATGGAGGAAAAAAATGGAAATAGAAGGTATACAGAAAGTTAGGATAGGAAGAAAGAAGGACGGTTTGGAATTTGATTGTTTGGTTTTTGCGGATGATCTGGCAATCCTTGCAGAAAGTTACGAAGATGCAGTAAAACAGATAAATATTCTAAAAGAAACAGCAGAAAAAACTGGCTTCTTAATATCATTTGAGAAAACAGAATATATGACAAATGTTAAAGAAGGTCCCAAATACTTAGAAACAAAGTATGGTAAGATAAAGAAAGTCACCAAGTTTAAATACTTGGGAGAAATAATCCAATCAAACGCATTAGATAAAGAAGCTAACTTAGCAAGAACGAGAAAGATGGAACTTGCATTCCAATTAACAAAAAATGTCTATAACAAAAAATCTATCTCCATAAATACAAAACTTAAACATTATGAAACGGTGATTAAACCCGAGAGTTTGTATGCATCAGAATGCCTAACAATGAATACGGTCACCCAGCTAAATGAACTTGAGAAGAAGGAAAGAAAAGTAATCCGAAAAATTCTTGGTCCAAACTTTGAAAATGGAAGATGGAAACTCAAAAGTAACAGAGAAATATACGAGAGAATAGAGAGGATTGTGGACACAATGAGAAAGAGGAGAATAACATTCTACGGACACCTTAAAAGAATGAATGATGACAGATTGTCAAAGCAACTCTTTAACTACTTTGATAAAAACCCCAAAACACATATAACCTGGTTTAAGGAGGTAAAGAGCGACATGGAAGAAATGGGAATAACAGCGGAAAAATTGGAGAATAGGGGGATGCTCAGATCAACAGTTAAAAATTTTGTTGGTTTTCAAGCAAAGCAGAAAAGGAAAACAGGAGGAATCTGGACAGATCAAAGACGAAAGCAACAAAGTGAAAGGATGAAAGAATACTGGAGGAAGAGATTGAATGAAGGAAGAAAATCATGAGGTTATTTTTCGTGGTCCCTAGTTGGCCAAATTCGGAAGAAGAAGAAGAATGTAAACTAACAATTTATAGGAATTTCTCTATTTTATTAATATTACTTTTAAATAGGATCACACAATATTCATTAAATTTTTACTTTTTTTTCTTTATTCATACATTTGAAACTGTTTATAATCAAAGCTTCCATAATAAAACGTTCTTTATCTTTTCTCACCTCATATAATTCTGAAATGGAACAAAAAAAATTTTCAATAGTACAGGTATGCGAATGATGTGCTCAACCTATGAACGGGAACTAAAAGATACTATGGACGATTTTTTTGAATTTTTAAATTCTATTGATATTAATGTGACATTCCCAAAGAATGAAGAGGTTGACAATAAAATATCAATCCTCAATTTATAATTACATAACAATAGAAATACTATAGAATATGAATATATTCTATAGTTATTTATAAAAGAAATATAAAAGCAATCACGTTATAAATTTTAAATCACGACATAATATTATTATAAAGAAAGCTGTAACAAAGAATAATATATCAAGAATTACAACAAATACAAAAGATCAGAAATTGTAAGAAGAGAAAATAGTAAAATTGAAAAAGAAAATGTATATGAACGAGTATCCAGAAAGATTATGTGACGAAGGTTTTCTAAGAAATAAATATTGCTAAACAAATACAGCAGCAAAAAGAGGAAATACGGTAAGATAATCAAAATCCAACCAGGAATGGAATCTATTAGAAAAATGTGTGAAGAAAATAATGTCAAAATGATACAATTAACGGAAATAAAAATATATCTAACAATGGGTGAGACAAACTAATTTACAAGTGACATCCTGGAACAGCTGTTTCACGCTCGTTGGCGATCATCAGTCAGGAGAAGTCACAGTAAATAACAAGGTCTCCGTATGAGGCTAAAACGAGCAATACATCGGAAGCGCAGTGGTGCCTCAAAGGAAAAAATACACAACGAAAAACTCACCAATGAAAAATTAATGAGAAAATTCATGTACCAGCAGTGCGCAGTCCTCAATGAATAAGTTGAAATATAGAGACGGTGAGAAAGTTTATTTTTGAAATAGAGGCGAACTTTAAAAGAACACAAATTGGCAAATAGAAATCGATAAAATAACATATCTGATTTGGCGGGTCATTGCACAAAGAATAATCATAATTTTTAATCGGGTATTGATGTATTGTATGAGGTGAGAAATGATAAAGAACGTTTTATTATGGAACATTTGACTATAAACAGTTTCAAAGAAAGAAAAAGGAGTCAAAATTAATAGTATTCAGTGAGCCTATTTAAAAATAATAATAATAACAGAGGAATTTTTGTAAATTGTTAGTTTACTTTTTTTTTTTGAGGTGATAACGTTTATTGCTCAAAATACGAAGATATTATTGATTATTGTAGTCATAAATTGTTAGCATTAAAATGTTTTCTAATTTAGTAGAAGGGATTTATCCCTACAAAATGTACCTGAAGAAGATCAGTAATGAATTTAGTGTAGCTGATCGAAATATTATAATAAGAAGATGGACAATATAATGAATACTTTTTCAGCATTATCAACCAATTAAATTTAAATCTGCAGCAAAATTTTTAAGTGCTTATAAAAACGTCAAATATAGAAAATAGGTTATGTTAAATCAAATAAATAATATTTTTTAATTCAGATTTGAATTTAAGAAACTAACGTTTATTCTAAATATTTGAATAAAAAATAAGAAATCCAGTCATTTTGTGCAGTAAATCACAGATCTCATTTTTTCATCATTAATTAATGACTCATGTCGATACTTCGTTTTTACTAATTTTTTTTTAATCTTATTATATAATCTACTGTATGAAGAAACGATAAATTTCTTTTTCTAAAAGTTTTGATTACTGTAAATACTGTGTATATTTATAAATTCTTTAAGTTGTTTTAGGTTCATATTTATAATTATAATAATAGTTCTTATATCCTTTAGTAACATTATTATGAGAAAAAAAAATGTTGTTATTACGTTTTAATATTTTTTTTAACAGGAAATAGATTCTCTACGAAATTTGAACAAGTAGCAAGAAACATTGTAAAATTCTTGTACGACACAATGATTCTTTGTAAGTTTACGACTGTATCGAAATAAAATAACATTTAATAATATTCCTGTTGTTTTTGGTTTTATAAAAAGGTTATGAATGAAAGACAAAATGTATCTTATAAAACTTAATTTTGATAGAAAAGTGAAATTCACAAAGAGAAAACAGGATTACAGTAGAGTCCCGAAAACTCTGCACTCGATAACCCGACAGTCCGGATAATGCGGCCACCCCCTGGCAGGGCGGAAAAACCCGTGCGCAGACCCGTTACAAGTCACATTTATGTACAGTTCATGTAATAGGTATTTTCTTTAGTTTATTTGGACAGTTTAAGTTTGAGTTATAGCATTTTTTGTAAATGTTGTATTTTCAAGCAACAAATAAAAGTATTTTATGACGAAAAAAAATCGTATTTATTCTTTTTTAACACCTTTCCCGATAACCCGGCAGTTTCACAAACTCGGCCACCCTTCGGTCCACATTAGGCCGAGTTTTCGGGACCTACTGTAATATGAAATTGAAATCAGTAAAAATAAACAAATAAAGCTAAATCGGACATGGAGAAACAAAAAAGTTGCTTAGCAATATTTACAGAAAGATGCATAAAGGTAAATACAAGACATCAAAATATAAATTATTTAATCAATACAGCAATTGATTAAATTCCAATTTGGTGAGACCAAATTATTTACAAGTGACATCCTGGAACAGCTGTTTCACGCTCCTTGGCGATCTTCAGTCAGGAGAAGTCACAGAAAATAACAAGGTCTCCGTACTGAGGCTAAAACGAGCAATACATCGGAAGCGCAGTGGTGCGTCAAAGGAAAAAAATACAGAATGAAAAACTTACCAATGAAAAATTAGTGAGAAAATTCATGTGCCAGCAATGCGCAGACCTCAAAGAATTTTTTTAAATTGCATAAAAATTCAAACTTCGCATTTGAATCTATATTACTAAAATCTTTTATTTCTCTGTCTATCTGTCTGTGTGTCTGTCCGGCGCAGTTTTCTGCGAGAATGAAAAATTAAAAGAATTTTTACAATGAAACAACCACGACAGGAATCGAACCTGCAATCTTCTGATCCCAAGTCAGACATCTTATCCATTAGGCCATGGGAACTACAACTTTCTTCATGTTGTTTTTTTGACTTATCTGTCAAAATTGAACTGACTTTGACTGAAAAGTAACAATTGTAATAAAAAGAAAGTCAAAAAAGAAAGAAGCAGTACTTCATTAGATAGAATACTGAGAAATCACTATTTGTAACTTAAAAAA
>JAFIDM010095301.1:81443-122037 GCA_023159025.1 Thereuonema tuberculata | reverse complement strand
GCACTATTTATATTAGATAGATTACTGAAAAATCACTATTTGTAACTCAAAAAGCTAGAATCACATCAAAGTCAAGAAACTAATGATAAATATGCGACTCATCAACCAAGATGAACGAGAGTGTCGATAACATCAATCGAATGATAAGTCTAAGAATACAAGGAGAGACTACAGAGCATACAAGTGCGAATAGAATTAACACTTCTGATAATCCACCACACGAACATCTCTATCTGCCTAAGTATCTGAATGCATTGAATCTCAGCGGTATTTCCTCAAAATCGTTTGTCATTGAAGATTGGATCTCCAATAATATTGTTGCGAGACATCAATCCCAAGTTTGCATACTGCAATGGAACTCAACTTTAATGCCATTCATTCGATAATGATCTCATAGAAATCGAAATTATAACAGGAACTCACAAAGGAGATTTTGTTTTCATCCATAGGATGTCTATGCAACCATGCGATAATCTACTTCCATTCACTTTCACAAGAAAACAATTTCCGATCAGACCTTCTTATGAGATGTTTATCAAGAAAGCTCAAGGACAAACTCTAAGTAAAGTTGCCATATATTTGGAAAACGTTGTCTTCACCCATGTACAACTTCATGTCTTTGATTCACAATTTGACAGAATTTGGTTCTCAAAGAATAATCACAATCAATTTGTCACGAAGAATTTCATATACAAGCTATTATTGTAATTATTATTGCAATTATTGTAATTTACAAAAATAGAAATAATTTCTACAAGTTATCTACTGGAATCGAACATACAATCTTCTGCTCCGAAGTTAGACGTCTTAGGTATTAGACCACAAGGATTACATTCTAATCTCTATAAAAAATAAAAATATATCATAGATATATGATTCACACGCTGATTCTAAAAGCAGTCGTGGATTGAGAGAATACAGACATCAAAAATTAAAATAAAAAAAATAACAAAAATTTTAGTTTTATTTTACTTGATGTAATTTGTGTGTGATTTTTTTTTAGTAAATAACCAATTGTTTTCCGTTACATACGCGAGGCTTCCGGAGCGAAGCGACGGGTAGCCGACTAGTTATTAATAATAACAATGGGTGAGACCCAATTATTTACAAGTGAAATCATGTAACAGCTGTTTCACGCTCATTAGAGATAAAGAAAAAAAGAAGAGAAAACAGAACATGAGAAACTACATACTATGGGAATAGTATATAAGTTCAAATTTAGAGACGGTGAGAAAGTTTATTTTTGAAATAGCGGCGAACTTTAAAAGAACACAAATCGACATATAGAAATCGACAAAATAACATATCTGATTGGGCGGGTCACTGCTCAAAGAATAATCATAATCCTGATCCGGTTCTTGCTAAGAATACGAAGATATTATTGATTATTGTAATCATAAATCGTTAGCTTTAAAATCTTTTCTAATTTAGTAGAAGGGATATATCCCTACAAAATGTACCTGACGAAGATCAGTAATGAATTTAGTGTAGCTGATCGAAATATTGTAATAAAAAGATGGACAAGATGGGCCTAATGAATACTTTTTTAGTATTATCAACCAATTAAATTTAAATCTACAGCAACATTTTTAAATGCTAATAAAAACGTCAAATACAGGAAATACGTTATGATAAATCAATTAAATATATTTTTTTTCATTTAGATTTGATTTTTAAAAAAATACGTTTCTTCTAAATAATTAAATAAAAAAAAATAAGAATTCCAGTCATTTAGTGCAGTTAATCAGAGACCTCATTTTTTCATCAGTAATTAATGACTCATTTCAACACTTCGTTTTTACTAATTTTTTTAATCTTAATAAATAAACTACTGTAAGAAGAAACGATATATTTCTGTATCTAAAAGTTTTGATTACTCTGAATATTGTGTATATTTATAAATTCTTTAAGTTGTTTGAAGTTCATATTTATAATTATTATAAGAGTTCTTATATCATTTAGTAACGTTACTATAAGAAAAAAAAATGTTGATATTACATTTTAATATTTTTTTAACAGGAAATAGATTCTCTACGAATTGGGTTCAAGTAACAAGAAAAATTGTGAAATTCTTGTATTGACACAATGTTTCTTTGTAAGTTTATGAGTGTGTATCGAAATAAAATAACATTTAATGATATTCCAGTTGTTTTTGTTTTTCTAAAAAGGTTATGAATGAAAAACAAAATGTATCTTATAAAAGTGAATAGATTGAAAAGTGAAGTTGACAAAGAGAAAACAGGATTAATATGAAATTGAAATCAGTAAAATTAAATAAATGAGTAACGCTAAATCAAACATGGACAAACAAAAACATTGCTTAGCAATATTAACAGAAAGATACAATTAATTTCAGATTCTTTTGTACATAAAGGTAAATACAAGACGTCTAAATATAAGTTCTTTAATCAGCTGTTTGAGCATCTTAAAAACGTTCTTAAATTCAACTAAAACTACATCAAAAATAAACAGAATTCCATTTCTGCTAACTCTTGTGACAAAATTTCTAAGAATCATGCAACAGAACAATGATTTTGCTGATTCAGAAATTAATAGCAAATGAATAAAAAAAATAAGTTATAAATAATCAATATCACGAAACCTCACTGTAAAAAAAAAAATTATATTATAGGCAATGCCTTAATTTTATAATTCCACATTTGTCTCATAGCCGCATCAAAACCTAATAGATTTATGAATAGTGATGGTGTCAGTAAATAAATCTTCAAAGTAAAATGTTTTTACTTTTACTTTTGAATATATGCAATTTTGAAATTATAAAGCTGAAAACGAAATAAAGTTAAAATTGGAAACGATATGTCAATAACGCAATTTACTAACAAATTTTATTCTGAAATGGGGTCTTTCTGTCGTTGTGAACTAAACTGATTATGCTTCGATAGATTAATGCCTTACTTGTAGAATAATTACTATTTCCAAACGAATCAGCAGTTTTAAGTACTATAATATACAAAACCCAGTAAAAACAATGGTTTGGCGCACTTTTGTCCTTGAGAACGTCGTATAGTGAACGAAACAGTTTTGACCTCGAAAAAAGTTTTTGGTACGCCTTGAGAGATCAATTCACTGTTGTCCTGGGGAATTGAGTAGGGTGAACGAAGCAGTTTTGTCGTTGAGAATCTATAAAACCCAGTAAAAAACAAGGGTTTGGCGCACTTTTGTTCTTGAGAACGGCGTATAGTGAACGAAACAGTTTTGTCCTGGAGAATAAAATTTTTGGTACGCCTTGAGAATCAATTCACTGTTGTCCTGGGGAATTGAGTAGGATGAACGAAAACAGTTTTGTCGTTGGGAATCAAATTTTTGGCCCACTTGCGAATCATTCTTTTTCATTGTACTAAAAAAAAATAAGGGTGTAATTTTATTCTTCAGAACTGAACGGAAATCTTTTAATGTTGTCTTCGAGAATGAAATTTCGTACCAAAAACATAATAGCAGTTGACTAGAATGTTTTGTTTCACAATGTTATAGTAAGTTAAAAGATTGGAATAGTTTTTTTTGTTCAAAGATAGACTGGAGGAAAACTTGATGATAAATTATTTTTCGTACTTGATTAGAAACCATTTCGAAAAAGTTGCAATCATGTTTTTTTATATTGTTGGAAAATCTTTAAGGTATAATAAGTCTTTATACCATTGTAGTCAAATGGATTTGATAAGCAAAAAAAAAAAAGAGGGGATTCCCCTTATTGAATTGAATTTTCTATTTTATTTTCTGTTTGAATAGATATGGATAGAGATTTTAGAAATGATTTCGTATTTGAAATGGTTATTTTTTTTTTGTATTAAACTATCTAGAGATAGAGATTTTTTGAGTTCTCATTTAGGAATGATCTTATAGTTTAAGTGGTTAAAACGAATAATCTCATCCCGATTTCAAACCCTAGAATCTCAGATCTATTGAACCAACTCTCCAACTGATTCAATACATCTGAGATTCTAGGGTTTGAAATCGGGATGAGATTATTCTTTTTTCTTATTTTTGCTCTTTATAAGATTATCCTATTATTCACTTTTATTTTTTTAAAGAACAAAAAACAGAGACAAAGAAATAAGGAAACAACAGAATTTTTGAACAATATAAACTAAGTTTTATTTACGAATATACAAAATGGCTATACGGCATTCAGAGGATACTCGTTCTGGATGATGTTCGGAGATAGGAAACAGTCGATTATGCACTAGCTCCTTGACCAGAGCATCGTTGAATGCTTTGTCCGATGTAAAATGTGACACTAAACTGTTTATGGATCGTCCAATGCATCGGGCCATGGCAAAAAGAAGACAGTGTTCTCCACAAACTGTTGAGAACGGTCCTTGTAAAGTAACGTTATTGGACTGAATGAATCTTGAATTCTGGTGTAGAAATCGTCGCACATAAGGGTTGCATGGAGGTACTCCGTAGGAATGGAAATATTCTCCCAGGTGATGCTGGAAGTCAAAGAAAATACAAATCCAATGACTGCCAGGTTCTGTATGTTTATCCAAGTTAACGACGAACAGTTGTTTGGTGGCACGTTGGGGTAGTTTATTGCAGGGGAAAACACCACCAAAATATTTCTGCATTTTGGGATGGGAAGAGAGACGCTGGAAAATTTCGAGTGTGTTCATGACTAATCGAGAAGAATGTTGCGAGCTGCATCAATTTCGAGAATTTTTTGAAATTCTGCATATACAATCACATTCACTGTTTTGGGAAGTGCCTTCTGAAACGTTAGGTTGATTCGCACTGTGCCTTGATGAATGAGTTGCAGATGGTCCTCATTGGCCAGACTGTCCGGGCTAAGATCAAATGCAAATAAAGTATTCCCTTGGGCGTAATGTTTATAACTGAGTGAGAAGTCTTCATTGGAGAGAAACTTATTGGTAATGGTATGAAGTGAGAGGTAACTGCGAACGTAAGTGTTTTTCTCGAAGTCAGGCTTAAGAGGGTGATGGGGGACATTCTTTCCGTCGATGGAAATATTAATGTTGTTGATATGAAAATGATGAAAGTTGAAAGGGTTTTCTTTGAATAATTCATTGAACGATGTATTATCAAAGGGGTCCAACAATGACTCTCTTTGGAATTTGTCCGATGAAGGCATTATCAATGGAACCCTGTAAGTTGCCCTGGGGTAGAGAAAAGACTTTGCATTCTACAAAATTAAGGGGATATTTGGCTGTGGTGTCAAGTAAAGGTTTCGAATGAGAAATGAGAACACTGGGTGAGATTTTAAGTTTTCTAACGAACATAGAGGCATGTTCGATATGGATTTTGTAGGTAGGAGCATTTTCGGGAGAGAGCAGACAGAATGAATTTTTGTTTCGAATCATTCGAATGCAAAGATCGACATTATCGAGTAAGGCGAGTTTCTGCTGGAATAAATAGCAATTGAGATGTCCAAATAGATCGACTGTTTTATCTTCTTTGAAGAGTTCGTATTGCTTTTTCAGCTCCTCGTTTCTGCTGGTGGCAGGATCAAGTTCACTAAAGGTACCAGGAAGCAGTTAGTTGTGAATCTTTTATATCTTGGCCAAAATTTAAAAAAGTTTCAAAATAAGCTCTATAATTGTAGCAATTATCGAAGTTCGAAACGAGTTTATCATTTAGGTAAACATCGATTTGTCTGAAAAGTAAATGAAGAATGAGGTTGGTAGCACTTATTTTCTCAGCAGCTGCAATCGCCTCATTGTTGACTCATTTGACAATTCGAACTTTTGGTGGAGAAGAGTTTGTGAAAGATCCAAGTATTCCTCATTTGCACCATTCACTAGAAATTCGATCGGTGCGCGGTCACTCAGCGATGAGATGGGATAGAATTCGCTATCTAAAGTATTATCGATAGAAATCGTTCTTGGTGATACAGTAAAGAAGTCTAATTGATTATGAAAACATTCACAGCTCTTTGGATGGGGAATTGCCTAGAGGATGCCATTACGCTAGCGATTGAAAAATATCTCCTTCTGACTTTTGATGACGGTGGGAACTGCGAGGAGCAAATAGATTCTGCATCTTACGCTGTCGTTTCCTAGAGGGATTTACTGCATTTCCACTGCGTTTCCGTTTCTTTTTTCCGGTTCCTCATTGAAACGCTGCATACGAAAGAATATCATCGACAGTCTCATGAAATCTCGCCTTTGCGGCCTCTTTAAAAGAAAAAAATCCCGCTCTTAATTTCTTTGGAGAGATTCTTGTCAGAGTTTGGAACATCGACTTGCTCAAGAAGATCGAGGCATCGTAGTAAGTAAAGATAAATTCTACTCCCGACTCCTGAGAATATCTAATTTCGAGTTTTCTCCCCTCAGTAAGAGAAATTATGGCACCTACTGGAGTTGTATTAGATCCTTTCTTTATGCTGTTTTGGCCAGAAATCTCCACTTGTTTCAACACGTCAGCAATTCATCCTATTCTCTGATGTAGAATGGTCGCATCTTTTGGACTTAGGTTGACGCCGTCCTTCGTTGCTACCAAATCAGACCCAATTTCGAAGTATTTTCGAATGTGTATACACACAGCTCGCTTAAATATGCATGCCTGGACAAAGACACCTCTTTCCAAATGATAAGTATGCTCTGGAATCGGAGTTCCAGGAGCTAACTAGAATTATAAAAAAAGAAAGAAAAAGCAAACCTAAACATTTTCAATTAATCTCGAAAATTTTTTACATGTTAATCTTCAATAACAGCATAGGTTATACTTACATCAAAAAATTCCTCGGCCAAGTCGATCTCGATCATAGAAGAGGTAGCCATCTTTCCTTTACGAGAGTGGTCAGCAGTACAGGAACAAGATAATTTCTGCAGATCGAGTGAGACTTTATATACAGTTTGAATGTAGGACAACAGACCCTTAAGGCCATCCTATAACTTCTCTGTGATTGGTTAACAAATTATGCACCCATAAATTTTCTAATTAGATTTTTTTTTAAAACTAAAGGTTATGCAGCTGTTTAAACATTTAGTAAGTGGTCTCATTAACTATTTTATTTTTTCGTGTATAATTGCATCACTGAACTAGAATTTTTGGGACACGACTGTCCAATTACATTTTTTCTTGACTGGCTTATGAGAAACTTGCATCCACCATTTTCTCAGAAGATTTGCTGATCTCAAGAAATATGGAACTGTTTTATTTTTTTTTTATCTCGCAAAAGATTTTGTGAGAATCGATAGAGCAAAGTAAAACTTATCTATTTACGAATGGATTATACAAAATCAAATATCTCAATTTAAAGAAAGCATTATTGAGAATAATAAATATATTAGTCAATGATATTATTCTTCTATTGTCACGTTTCCATGGTGACCCGCGACGAATTGTAAGAATTCCTTGGAAATCAAAAAAATTTGAAAAATAGTGATTGTTTAAATGTTATATGTATTTTATGACTTAATGTCAATATTTATAATTTATTGCCATTTGAAAGGTATTTGGTTTTTATAAGTTAGTATTTAGCTTTCATTTCATACCAGTATTCCATTTAGGGAAATGTAAATGAAAGGAATTTTAGCGAAAAGAATGGAAATCACTTCGCTTCGCTCTTAATTTAAAACAGCTGGTTATAATTGGCTTATTCAAGGTCATTTCCGATTGGTAACAAGCGGCGATGCTCTAGAGCGGGAAAAGAGGGGATATGTGACCCGTTTTGAAGTATGCTATTGGAATTTAGTAATACGATTAAGTTTTAGCGCGAAAAAGCGCAAAAGGGAGGTGTAAATATACAAAGTTTTATCAAATACCATAAACGACAATATGCGACACTAAGGGATTAACAGCGGGACAAAAACATACAGCGCTCCTAGCGGCGCGGCCTCCATGAACGAATTCTCATATCTGCTTATCTCACAAGTCAGTGTGGTATAATTTTATTTCAGTTATAATTATCATCAATATAAATACCTAGATATTTATAATTATCATGTAAAATTTTTGTAATATCATAAATAATAAAACATGTATGCAAAAGTAAGAAATATGTATCATTTAAACTAAAACTTATTACACTCAGATCTCTGGTAGATTCTGTTTTAAATTATGGATTACAATGTTGGCGTTTTTTCACAAAATAACAATTATATAATATAAATAAGTTAATGTATAAAATTTTTGATAATATTTATATTAATTATAAACATCAAACTATAGAAAATAAATTAAAAATAAGAATTAAATAGAAAATTTTAAATATTGAAGAAAAGTTTACCTGTAACACTACTTTAAGCAATTTTTATAAATATAATTTTCTTTAATTTTTTTATAATTCCAATAGTTTAACAAGCATTGGTTGGTGACAAGCATTTGGCTTTTCAATAATTAAAAATAATTTTGGTTTAAGAACAAAACTGTCAATAGAACTGGGAAAACTACGATAGCAATAGTATTAAAGTAATATAAAATCAATTAATTTCTGATGTTATACACAATAACATTATAAGAAATTTCTAATTTCATCTAAATTAATTAAATTAATCTTTATGGACCTATTAAATTTCCAGCACCTATAATACAAGAGTAATTTTAAAATTATACCTAATAGAATTGGTTAAAAAAATTTTAAAAAATAAAAAAATTGTGAAAAAAAATATATATTTCCGCCTTATCCTTATTGAGGACCGATATTAAAAGTAATTTTTGATTTAATTATCTTTTAACACGACTGCTTACACAAGATAGTCTAGATAAGTTTTTTTTTTTTTTTTTTTTCAAAAATTTTTATTTTGTACGACGAAATATTATATTTATATTTCGTATTTTTATTCATTTGTTAAATTCCTATTCTTCTTGTTCTGTCTAGGTCAATATTTATAAATATGAACTTCTTTAGGTACTATCTAGCAGCGTGGGTTTGCATTGAAATTTGATTTCTGGAGGCCAACCCGCTAGGTGCGCTGCTGCCGAATTGTCTCTCAAGTGAACAAAGGTCAATCCCTTAGTGTTAGTCCAACGAATAGAGGTGTTTTACCTTACAAAAGGTCCTGTAGTTCTAATTTTTTGATATGTTGTCTAGGATGGTTAGTAAGTGTTTAAAATGCAAAATGCACAATTCCTCCCCCAGCCGCGCCCGTCGCCATCTTTAAAAAAACAAAAATAATTGATACTTTCTTTAGATTTTCACTTATAACATCTGTTTGGTGCATTTTAGCTACAAAAGAGTTCTATGCAAATTTTTTGGCGAATAGAATTCCTACAATATGGTTTTTAAATTTTGTTTCTAGAACTGATAGTTACGGAGTTATGCACTTTCTGAAAAAAAAACAAAACGCTATTTCCAGAAATTTGTAAAACTTTTAACTTTAGGACGCTGTAATTCAGGTATGGCCTATTCTAGGGAAATAAGTATCAGAATAAAATGTGTAGGGAATTTAATTACCTACAAAACGCATGTATAGTTTTATGAATCAACCCTATGGAGTGTGGGAAAAAAAAAAATTCAAGAACAACGGAATTTTGCGGTTTTTGCTATTGTGACGCACTAGTCCAGCAAATAAGAGACCAAAGAGAGGTTACCTTACAAAAGGTCCGGTAGTTCTAATTTTTTGATATGTTGTCTAGGATGGTTAGTAAGTGTTTAAAACGCAAAATGCACAATTCCTCCCCAGCCGCGCCCGCCTCGCCCGCCTCGCCCGCCTCGCCCGCCGCGCCCGCCGCTATCTTAAAAAACCAAAAAAATTTGGTACTTTCTTTGAATTTTGGCTTATAACTTCATTTTGGTGCATTGTAGCTACAAAAGAGTTCCACGCAATGTTGTAGAGAATACAATTTCCTACAATTTAGTTTTTAAATTTTGTTTCTAGGACTGATAGTTACGGAGATGTGTTTGTTTTGAAGAAATAAATAAAAAAGCACTTTCTGGAAACTTGTCAAACTTCTAACTTTAGGACGCTGTAATTCAGTTATCGCCTATTCTAGGGAAACAAGTATCAGATTAAAATGTGTAGGGAATTTAATTACCTACAAAACGCATGTAAATTGTTTGACCCTACGGAGAGTGTGGTAAAGAAAAATCAAAAACAACGGAATATTGTGGTTTTTGTTATTGTGACGCACAGAGTATCTAAACAAAATTCACCAATTACCTTCCAGTGTTGGCTTGAAATTGGAGTGTATACCAACCCTACTTGAGTTTCTGACATGTTACAGCGCAATGCTCAAGAGGCAGATAGTGTTTCACTGGAATACCTACTGGTCAGAGCGGATGTTCAATTTAAAATATCCCCCAACACAGCAGATACATTTTTTAAGATGCATGTGTGAAAACAAATTAAGAACAAAAGGCATTAATAATCATACCAAAATCGATATTAATTGAAGTAAAACTGAAAAGAAAACAAATTTAAATCCGCTTCGCTCGTTTCGTAGGGGGTGAGTTAATGAAGTCGGGGTCTTCATTTTCGTCAAATGGCGAAGTTACTCGATCGTCGTCGTCTTCGTCGTCGACGAGGACCTCATTCCTGTTGTCACATTCTTGGCCAGCACAGAATTTGCATAGGGCGGAACAATTGAGGCCCGCCTTTCTACAGCCACATGCCCCCATACAGCCAGTTGTGCATCTGCATGAGATGGTCTTAAGCAGGTTTGGAGGAAGAGTGTCGCTACTCATCCTAATGGGTTCCAGTCATCGAGGTCCTCTACACCAGCCCCACAATATCGGGTCTTTGACAATCCCCATCCACTCCTTGAACTCAGGAAGTGGAAATGTGCTGCGTCAGTGGTCGGAGGTAGTTTAGCCAGATTGAGCTTGGTGGTATTGGTCATGAATTTGCTGTGGCGAAGTGACTCAATGACTGTTCGTTACTGCCACCATACAGGGATACCAAGAGTTTCTTTCCTCCTGCTGAAATTTCGAGGGAGTGGCAGCAAGGTCCCCGAACCTGTCCGCCTGCTCCAGCAATGATGGGTCTTTCCTAAAAAGTTGGCAGAATGGTTTAAGTGGTGTCGCAGCCCGATATTGCATGCAGGAGCAAGATACAGCATGTGGAGTTGAATTTGTAGGATGAGGCGGAGTAGATTGCGCCTGGCTGCTTCCCTCTTGCTGGTTTTTTGAGGTAGACATTGCTGACCGCAGGTGTTGTGCCAGTCAGCAGGACGAGTAGGTCAATGTCTTCACCGACAATCACGACGGCGTCGTACGTGGGGGAGAGGCATTTAGCTGTGGCAACTATCAACCTGTCAGCATCTTCAGTTTAATGTCAGAAACTCAAGTAGGGTTGGTATACACTCCAATTTCAAGCCAACACTGGAAAGTAATTGGTGAATTTTGTTTAGATACTCTGTGCGTCACAATAACAAAAACCACAATATTCCGTTGTTTTTGATTTTTTTTTACCCCACCCTCCGTAGGGTCAAAAATTTACATGCGTTTTGTAGGTAATTAAATTCCCTAAACATTTTATTCCAATACTTGTTTCCCTAGAATAGGCCATAACTGAATTACAGCGTCCTAAAGTTAGAAGTTTGACAAGTTTCCAGAAAGTGCGTTTTTGTTTATTTCTTCAAAATAAACATATCTCCGTAACTATCAGTCCTCGAAGCAAAATTTAAAAACTAAATTGTAGAAAATTGTATTCTCTACAACATTGCGTAGAACTCTTTTCTAGCAACAATGCACCAAAACGAAGTTATAAGCCAAAATCTAAAGAAAGAACCAAGTTTTTTTTGGTTTTTTAAGATGGCGGCGGGCGCGGCGGGCGCGACTGGGGAGGAATTGGGCATTTTGCATTTTAAACACTTACTAACCATCCTAGACAACATATCAAATAATTAGAACTACTGGACCTTTTGTAAGGTACCCCCCTGTTTGGTCTCTATTTGATGGACTAGTGCGTCACAATAGCAAAAACCAGCAATATTCCGTTGTTCTTGATTTTTGATTTTACATAACACTCATAGGGTTGGTTCATAAAAATATACATGTGTTTTGTAAGGAATTAAATTCCCTACAAATTTTATTCTGATACTTGTTTCCCTAGAATAGGCCCTATCTGAATTACAGCGTCCTGAAGTTCGAAGTTTGACAAATTTCCGAAAAATGCGTGTTTTTTTTTTGTTTTTCAAAAAGAGAATATCTCCGTAACTATCAGTCGTAGAAACAAAATTTAAAAACTAAATTGTAGGAAAGTGTATTCTCTACAACATTGAGTAGAACTCTTGTGTCGCTAAAATGCACCAAACAGAAGATATAAGCGAAAACCAAAACAAAGTGCCGATTTTTTTTTGTTTTTTTTTAAGATGGCGGCGGGCGCGGAGAGGGGGTAATTGTGCATTTTGCATTTTATACACTTACTAACCATCCTAGAAAACATATCAAAAAATTAGAACTACCGGACCTTTTGTAAGGTAACCCCCCTTTTTTGGTCTCTATTCGTTGAACTATGTCGCGTATTTGGTTTTAGTCAGTCAGGAGAGAGAGTCATGTTGTTGAACCTTGGAGTCGGAGTAGCTGTGCGGAGCAGGCGGCTGCGCCGGGATTTGTCTTGTACTGGGACTCAGGAGAGCCGGCCGTCCGGGCGTGGACCGAACCGGCCAGCATTTGTTGATCTCGGACGTTAGCCCGGATCTCGAACCACTCGAACACTGAGAAGAATCGACTCAGAAGTCAGTCGGCCCCAATTCTTCACCATGGAAAGGTCTACATACATTCTCGCGATGCGAGAATTATTAACCTTCTGACCCAAAAATGATAGTAAACCATTCTGAAATGTTGGATATCCTTAGAACGGCAACGAGAAATATATCAAAAGATCTGTGCTTCATTTTGCTTGGTTACAGTGTGAATGCGGACGGAGTACCAGGAGTCGTAATCTCTACCCCGTGTCCGTATCCTAAAGAAGACAACGCCCGGAGTCCGTCGGCGCACCGCCAGAGGCAGGTTTGGTCCAACTTAAACACAGTCTATTCGCTTCTATATAATAGCAAGAAATCCTGTTATTAGAGCTTGAGATATCGTTTACTATTTTGGGCAGAAAGTAAGTTATAACATGAGACGGGCATATTCTGAAATGAAGAATTCATTTCATCAGTCCTAAGTAACCCCAGTAACTAGATAAGCCAGGATCTACGGTTACTGTTGCTGACTTATTCCTAAAAGTTATTCCACCTATCATAAGGGTTTTAGTATAATGAATTCTCTTTGAAATATTGTAGAACAAGCATAGGTTCACAGTTGGCTTGTTATGACTAAGAAGTGACGTTCTTCAGAGTAAAGTACCGTTTTTTTTTGCCTAATTGGTACGAAATACTTTATTTATTAGTGTTTTTCAACAGTGAAAGCAAATAAAAAAATGCTTTCGCGATCTGTTTAAAAAAAATCGTATTTATACTCATAATATTAAAAAACTAATTAACAATAACTAAAACCTACTGTTTTTCTTTATAATTGATATGCACAGAGTTTAATTTAAATTTAGAATGCAAATTTTATAATGATTTGCAAAAATTTATTCGAAATCTCATAAAGTTAACAAGACTTAATTATTCTACAATATATTAGAAAGACTTACCTATTACCAGAGATTTAAAACAAACACTAATTTTTAAGAAATGGGAATACTATATCCACTGTGAATACTGAATAATTACCCAAAGATACTTAGAATTGAAGTAGCTCAGAACAAGAACATAGGTTAAGAAGAAGTTTTGAAGCTGTAATATTCTAAATATAGAACTATTAGGAATAATCAGGATAATTAAAGGAATGTAAAAAAATGATTGCTTATTAACTTTTTGCAGTTAATAAGAAATAAAGAAATAATGTGAAATTGCTGTTTTCTTTATTGAGTAAATTTATCTCTTATTTTTATTAATTGAAATTATGTATATTCAAACTAAATTTATAAATAATGTTTAGTAAAGTTCTAATATAAATTACTAATGGCTATTTTGTAATCAAGCATTACATTTCTGTTTAAACTTATTTCTATACTAATAAAAATAAAAGCGTTTCCCGGGTTAGAGATGAGATACCTTCGTAAATAACTTATTGGGTACTCGGATCCCAGATGAACCAAGCATATTTTGTAATAATAATAATAATAATAATAATAATAATAATAATAATAATAACACCCCTGGACCTCGCAAACCCTTCTTTAACACTCGCCACCCTCGACACCCACACACAGCAGCTGCATGAATCATGGGCTCGTAAGGAACTCCATGGCAGATATTGCCTCGAACTCAGCCAGCCTCATGTCGACATGGAAGTGTCGAACAGATGGCTGACGAGTGGTGAGCAGTTTGGGGAGACCGAAAGGTTCATGATCGCGATACAGGACCAAGTCATCCCCACACGCAACTGCAAGAAACACATTCTACACGATGCAAACACACACGATGACAGATGCAGGAAATGCCACACTACACATGAGACGATCGACCACATAATATCAGGCTGTCCCCTTCTGTCCCAAACAGATTACCTCCACCGACACAATCAGGTAGCGTCGATCGTTCATCAACAGCTAGCACACAAACACTCACTTATTAAGAACACGGTCCCGTACTACAAGTACACACCACAAAGCGTACTAGAGTCAACCTCACATAAGCTGTACTGGGACCGCCCCATTCACACAGACAAAACTATACATCACAACAGACACTTGTTGATAAAGTCAACAAACAGACCTATCTCATTGATATTGCAGTGCCTATCAGCAAGAACATGCAGAAAACTCATGCAGACAAGATCAGTAAATATACAGACCTAGCGCACGAGCTCCAGAAGCAGTGGAGGCAGGACCGAATACGTATTGTACCCATCGTCCTGTCCGCCACTGGTCTGGTGCCTCACACATTGCACCACAGCCTCAGCACACTAGGACTTCATAAAAACACTTACGCACAACTCCAGAAGGCTGTGGTACACAACACGCATAGTTAGGAAATTTATGGACACAAGCACCCATCCCTAACTATTCTTCCTATTTTTTTTTTTATTTCTTTTTTTAACACTTGGCAATATGTGCTTTGGTCCTTGACCCGCCATATTGTCTTAGCTGGGGAAACCCATGGTTTGAAACTTTTTCGAGATAATAATAATAAGCCGCTAAGGCCCTTACCTCCTAACGGTGGCCGGAATTACCCTAGCTTTAGGGTAGGCTAAGGTGTCCTACCATCTACGACGAGGCTTTGCTGTAGTATTGATCATGCTTCATCGCGTGGTGCAGGATAAAGTCACCCTCGTTTGGAGGTTAGGCAGAGGCGTTTGTTCAAAAAATGTACTACAATCTCTTGCAAGTGGTGGCGGAGAAAGTGGCACCTCATTCTGTAGTAAGGCTATTACAATGCCCAGACAATATCTTACAGCCAGAAAGGTTGGAAGTGTTTCGTCTTTGTCGGAGCAGTCGACCACCAAGACTGGGATACCGTGGCAGCGCATCTGCAAAACCGCGGAAACAACCTAGACCGTACACATTAAAACAAACTTTTTGTCTCGACTCCTCATCTAGGGATGGATGATGATGATTGAGGCTTATAACAGCCCCAAATTACAGCTTCAAAATTTAGTTTCTTCTTAACTTATGTTCTTGTTCTGAGCCTTCAATTCTAAGTATCTTTGGGTAATTATTCAGTATTCACAGTGGATATAGTATTCCCATTTCTTAAAAATTAGTTTTTGTTTTAAATCTCTGGTATTAGATAAGTCTTTCTAATTTATTGTAGATTAATTAAGTTTTGTTAACTTTATGAAATGTCTAATAATTTCTGGCAAAAAATATTAAAATTTGCATTATAAATGTAAATTAAACTCTGTGCATATCAATTATAAAAGAAAATAATAGGTTTTAGTTATTGTTAATTAGTTTTTAATATTATGAGTATAAATACGATTCTTTTTAAACAGATCACGAAAACATTTTTTCATTTGCTTTCATTGTTGAAAAAAACTAATAAATAAAGTATTTCGTACCAATTATGCAAAAAAAAAGGCGTATTACTCCGATGAACGTCATCACTTCTGAGTCATAAGAAGCCAACTGTGAACCTTCGCTGGTTCTACAATATTTCAAAGAGAATTCATTATACTAAAACCATTATGATTGGCGCAATAACTTTTAGGAATAAGTCATCAGCAGTAACCTTATATCCTGTCTTATCTAGTTACTGGGGTTACTTAGGACTGATCAAATGAATTCTTCATTTCAGACTATGCCCGTCTCATGTTATGCTGTTTGCCCAAAATAGTAAACGATACCTCAAGCTCTAATAACAGGATTTCTTGCTATTATGTAAAATAGTGTATTACAGAAAAAAAATTAAATATGAATAACTAAATAAAATTGTAGTACTATATAAAATTATAACATTTATAGCCTACATTTAAAATAATTAAAAAAAACAGAATTTAATAACATCCTTTGAATCTACAGTAAAACCCCGTTATTACGCTCGTCAAGGGACCACGATCTGCATGCGTAATAAGCGGGATAGCGCAATAGACGGGAAATGATTTATGAGATGGGGAAAGATATAGACACCATTTTACAGGAAACATACTTGATTTTGCAATGAATATAGGGCAAATATGAGCTTATTTCCTATTAAAAAAATCTTTGATTGTGGTTTGCCGTGTGTGTGTGTGCTACTGTTATGAATTATGACATTTTCAATGCAGTTCAAGTAACTATTAACATCAATTGATGCACCACTAGGAGCAACACTAATATATATTCGGAGCAGATTTAGTGCACTGCCAGCCATTTCACACGCCTTTTCTTGAATGATTGGGCCACTTACTGGCACTGATGCATCACGGGACTGATGAATCCATTCAATTAGAATTTCCTTGGCATCTTCATATTTTCCACACTTCACTTTTTTACGTTTGCAACCACCCTTCGCTGCATTGGTAATTCCATTCTTATTTTTTATTATTGTTCTCAGACTGGATGAAGGAATTCCTAGAGATTCTGCGAAATCCTTCTGACTTAGTATAGAATTCTCGTCTTACTTACGGAGAATTTGCAATTTTTCACTTATAGAAAGGGATTTCCGCTTCAATATTTTGCACTACTGTATTACAGACATGCACTTCACAGAGTTCAAATATTCCCTCCTAATAGGGAAAAAAAAAGAATCTTTATAGTGTTACATTTCCTATCGATACAAAATTTCCGATTTAGAAAAAGCGTTACAAACGGGATTTGAAGCGTTATAAGAGGGTAAAAGTATGCAGAATTATATAGAAAATGCCAGGGACCGTATGAAAGGAGCGTAAAGAACGGGATAGTGCTATAAGCGGGAGCGTAATAACGGGGTTTTACTGTATTTTTAATTTCTTTCTATTTTTTTTAAGTTCTTTGTTTAAATAATGTCTGGTAGTAAAATGAACAGTAGCGTTTTGATATATTTCCTACAAAATATCAAACACCCTTGCAGCATATGAATGTGTTTTAAATTTTAGCGACTCATTTGGGATCTATTGTGATTGCGACCAAAAATTGGTATAAAAAAAAATGGGTATAGCTGTTGCGTTTGTCCTGTCCGTCCCTGTGTCCGTGTCTGTTCACCCCTAATAACTCCCAACGGAAGGTCGGATTGACAAACGGATTCCATTATCGTGTTCAGAGGCCCAAACATCGCAGGAATTGAGTATTTTCAGGGACCATGGCTCCCTCCATGTTCGAGATATTTGGCATTGTTTTCGTTGGATATCCTGTCAACCGTCGAAAATCCCACTCGCAAACTCGCAAATTGCGAGTAGAAATTAGGCGCTTGCGAGTGGTAAAAAATCATCTCACAAATCGGTTTTTTCCTAAATTCAAAACCTTGGCTGCTGTGCCAATTCAAATTTACGGCCTATTCAAATTCACCAGGCTGTGAACTCCCGCGAGGGGTATTTCATGATGGAAGTTTCCTCTACCCTTCACCAATCGCCATTTGTCAATTTATAGGTAGGTGATGTGCAAGGACGTATGTATAATGATAGGTCGGGAAGCCAAATTTTATACATCTACCAATCGGGCGGGTTCCGCTACTAGTGTAGGTATATCGTATATATATGAAATTTTGCACCCTCCCCCCCCGTTAATTAGCTAGCGAGTGTAAATTTCCATTTGCGAGTTGGTTTAGGCACGAATTTTCGAGGGTTGTTTTCTCTTTTGGCTTAAATGTTAGAAACGCAACCACCTGATTTTAATTTGGCAGCTATAGCTTGAAGCTTAACGTCTCTGATTCATACACTGCATTGTTTGTTCAAATAATGAAACAACAATAAACGAAGAAAACATAAGACTTCCTAATTAAGATGGAATTTTCATTCAACGAGATGCCATTGATATATTCCCTTAATTGTTACAGAAAACTTCGGTTGCTTTGAACTAATACTTATTAGCAAAATAATAATAGTTAATAAACCAAATGCTAAAAATTAGGAAGAATTATTACGCAAAATAATTGTGAAAATATTTTTTTTTATTAATGCTATACAATCAGTAAAAGGAGTAGAAATAAGCCATTTTTTGTTAGAAAAGTTCAAAAATGGTTGTAAAAATCAAGAAATTTTTAAATAATTGGATTATTTTATTATGATCTTTGTTTTAAGCAGTACATATGCACCAAGTATTTGTTTCGAATTGTAAACATGGTTACCAACATTTATTGTTTTATAACTTGCCTTTTTGTTTATGACTTTGCCTTCTTATCGTTTGTTTATATTATTCTGGTTTCTTTGTATTAAGCCTGATGAAGCAGAATAAGTATTTTTTTTTATACTTTATAGTTATATGCTTTATATATTTATTTATTAGAGTGTTGCACCTAAGAAGTGAAATTATGATTCAACAGGACATGGAAACAGTAGGATTGTTTTTTCAAATATATTAAGGCAACTTTTGGAAAAGAGGCGTATGAAATGATATTATATCATCAGAAATGTGTGACAAAAATCGCTAAATGTGAAACTAACATATTTTTCATATCCCAATCTAGATACTAAGACATTCTACCAAAACCATTAGATTTGTTTAAAATATCATTAATTATTCAAAATAAACAAATGGATGACAAGATCAAGGAATTCAAGTGGCCGATTGTAAGAAATCAACAAAAAGAATGTAAGCGAAGATGGAGTTTCTTACAGAATCCAGAATACAATATTAATACAACCATAAAACGATTATATCCCAAAAATATATATATGAAAAAATCATGAAGATCAACTGTGACAAGTTTAATAGAAAACTATATTTTCTATCTAATAAGAAAAAGAAGAAAATCTATAATCGTTGGAAAATAGTCAATCAACAATACTTCAACAAATTCACGAAACACAGAGACTATGTTTATAATCTGATCAAACAGAATTTTAAAATAGAAGAATTAAACATATAAGTAAGGGCCTGAATTATCAAATATCTGATAAAAAACGCTTTGTAAATATGTTTACAGACATTGAAAGACCCAGGAAATATATAAATAATAAGTCTGAAAAGGCCAAACTTATGAATAACATACATAACAAACTGTATGTCCAAAATATATTAAAGAAGCAAACAAGTACATTAAAACTAAAAAATGATAAGGTTATTATATACAAAACATATGAATAAATCACTAATAATATGTCAAATGAACCAACATTTCAACCACGTCTAAAGTTCTACAAATGAAACCAGTCATAAACTCATTCGGCTCACAGTTACAAAATTTAGCTAAATTTCTGAATGTTTTCTTAAATAAATTAACTAAGTTTGATTTGTTTTTTGTTTATAACTTTGCCTACTTATCGTTTGTTTATATTATTCTATTTATTATAATTATAATTATATTATTCTTTGTATTAAGCCTGAGGAAGCAGAATAAGTATTTTTCTTCGAAATATAGTGATATGTGATGATGAACTGAGTTTTTCACGTTTTTTATACTTATATATATATATATATGGCTTATAAATTTATTTATTGAAATTAAGTTTAAAAAAAATTACAGAGATACATCGGGGTTGCAAATTTACTGTAATTTTTCAAGATCTTCGAAAGTTCTCTTTCCATTTAATTAAAAAGAGTAAAACAGTGGGGAGCTCCAAATAAGCTTAGGATAAAATGATAATTAAATTATCAATCTTTTATTTTGTGCGAGTTGTAAAATTAATCTATATTATATTTGAACCACAATTATAAAGGAATTAGAATTTACATTGCAAAAAAAAAAAAGTCAAGAAGAGAACGAATTTTTATTTCAAACACTTGAAACAGGAATTATCATACATAGAAAAAAATTTTTTATGAAAATTTTGAAGTTTGTTTTAAATTTTATTTAAATATTAATTTTTAAGTGCAACATTGCGTTGATCATATAGAAAATACACATTGCATTTTCAATTCACTATATAAGTACTGGATTTAGAATAAAATCATTTTCTTGAATATTAATGAGTACAGTTTCTGAAAAATAGAAATTTTTTGAAATATTAAAGAAATGCAAAGTTCGAATGAACATTTAGGAATTCTGGTTTATTTAATGTTGGAGATGTTTGATTGATGTCATTGTGAGTGGTCGTGCGATGAATGGTAGGAGTTGGTACTATTAGTGGCATATTGCGTTGTGTCGTAGTCGTTTTTGAGAGAAGAGGGGTAGGTTTTGATTGATTGGGGGAGGATGAAAATACAGGAGTAAAAAAATGTTTTGAAGTGCTTTGGGTAATGCCACCGCAACAAACAGTAAAGTTGTTCTGAAAGTTTAGGTCACAGACTTCAATTTGATTCTTCAATTTGAATGAATAGAAAAATACTATAAATTGGTTAGGTGATCAGAAAACAAATTAAAACTAACTACCTATTGTTACCGATGGAATAAGACAAAATCCCTTAAGGCCTGCTTCCCTCCTAGAGAATCGACTCGTCTGACCCTGCCTCCCTATTAAGAATTGACTGTTGCAGAGATGAGAAGATGGCGTCAGGCAGTCACAAAACGGAAGCAGAGGCAAGTTAGACAAGCAGTTGTTGCCGAGAGCCAAAGAGAGAGAAGCAATTGGTGGCCGAGAGCCAAAGAGAGAGAAGCAATTGGTGGCCGAGAGCCATAGAGAGAGAAGCAATTGGTGGCCGGGAGCAACGCATGGAGTTCCTCCTGCCGAGAAGAAGAGTGTAGTGAGACGAATAGTCTTCAGTGGCAACTAGCGACACAAGGAGTTCCTCCTGCAGAGAAGTGAGTCTTCCAACGGCGGAGAAGAGTTCGTAGTTGGATAGAATCCAATTAAGCAGCCGAAGCAGTGAAAGCGGACTTTATTAAGACATCATCAAGCAGTGGTCATCCATCCACGGAGGGGAACAAAAGGGTTGTGCCGTGCAAGTCGCACCCAAACCCGGCACAAGCTGACTGTTCCCGGCCTTGGCAAGTCGCCTTCACGGAAAACGCAGAAGATGCTGAACACAGACGTCTTAGTAGACTCGAAAACGTGACCTGGTATCCTGTCGTTGCCTCCACAGTGATGTCTTGTGATCGTCCTTCCCCGATCACAAGAACCCCTTCGCTGCTGAACTATTAAACTTAGAACTTAAGGCAAAAAAAAATTATTAAGTTTCATTGGGGAAAGAAATGGTACCTCCTTGAATATAAACAAAATAAACACATTAAAAATAAAGAAAAAAAAATGAAGTGCTGGGCTCTACCAGCCTCAACGAATTTGTTATGCGCATCTAAATAAAGGAAAAAAGGAAAAAAAAATTAAACATTATTAAAATGTGTTTTAATTTTGTTTTATTTTCAATGTGTTTTAGTTTATATTCAAGGAGGTTCCATTTCTTACCCCACTCAACCTCAAATACACCTCCGCTGTGGGATCGCATTCTTCATTCTGACTACTCTGAACTGATGTTCGCCAAATAAGCATGAAACAGGCTTGTCTTGAGATTCCAGTTTGAACATTGATTCAAATTTTAATGTGTTTATATTTATTAATTTAATTTAATTTATTTTAAGTTTTTGACTTAATTGTTAGTAGCAAGAGTAATATTAGAAATGATGTTCACGAATCCTAGATGTACAACTGCTGATTCGTTTGGATATAGTAATTATTCTACAAGTAAGTCATTAATCTATCGAAGCATAATCAGTTAAGTTTACAATAACAAAAAGGCTCAGTTCAGAATGAAATTTGTTAGTAAATTGTGTTATCGACATATCGCTTCCAATTTTAACTTTATTTCATTTTCAGTTGTATAATTTCAAAATTGCATATATTCAAAAGTAAAAACATTTCACTTCGAAGATTTATTTACTGACACCATCACTATTCATAAATCTATTAGATTTTTATGCGGCTTTGAGACAAATATGGAATTATAAAATTGAGGCATTGCCTGGAATGTATTTTTTTTTTTTTTACAGTGAGGTTTCGTGATATTGATTATTTATTAACTTATTTTATTTATTGATTTGCTATTAACTTCTGAAATCAGTAAAATCGTTGTTGTTATTCTTAGAAATTTTGTCACAAAAGTTAGCAGAAATTGAATTCTGTTTATTTTTGATGTCGTTTTATTTTAAGACCGTTTTTAAGTTGCTCAAATAGCTGATTAAATAATTTATATTTTGATGTCTTAAACCTTTATGTATCTTTTTGTAAATAATGTTAAGCATAGTTTTTGTTTGTCCATGTCGAATTAAGCTTTATTTGTTTATTTTTACTGATTTCAATTTCGTATTACAGTAGAGTCCCGAAAACTCGGCCTAATGTGGACCGAAGGGTGGCCGAGTTTGTGAAACTGTCGGGTTATCGGGAAATGTTAAAAAAGAATAAGTACGATTTTTTTTCATCATAAAATACTTTTATTTGTTGCTTGAGAATACAACATTTACATAGAATGCTATAACTCAAACTTAAACTGTCCAAATAAACTTAAGAAAATACCTATTACATGAACTGTATATAAATGTACGGGTCTGCGCACGGGGATTTTCCGCCCTGCCAGGGGGTGGCCGCTTTATCGGGACTGCAGGGTTATCGAGTGCCGAGTTTTCGGGACTCTACTGTAATCCTGTTTTCTCTTTGCGAATTTCACTTTTCTATCAAAATTCAGTTTTATAAGATACGTTTTGTCTTTCATTCATAACCTTTTTATAAAACCAAAAACAACAGGAATATTATTAAACGTTATTTTATTTCATACAGTCGTAAACTTACAAAGCAAGAATTTCACAATGTTTCTTGCTACTTGTTCAAATTTCGTAGAGAATCTATTTCCTGTTAAAAAAAATATTAAAATGTAATAACAATATATTTTTTTTCTCATAGTAATGTTACTAAAGGATATAAGAACTCTTATAATACTTATAAATATGAACCTAAAACAACTTAAAGAATTTATAAATATGCACAATATTTAGAGTAATCAAAACTTTTAGAAACAGAAATATATCGTTTCTTCTTATAGTAATTTATATAATAAGATTAAAAAAACAAATTAGTAAAAACGAAGTGTTGACATGAGTCATTAATTAATGAAGAAAAAATGAGGTCTGTGATTAACTGCACAAAATGACTGGAATTCTTATATTTTATTTAAATATTTAGAAAAAACGTTATTTTCTTAAATTTAAATATGAATGAAAAAAAGTTATTTAATTGATTTAACATAACCTATTTTCTGTATTTGATATTTTTATTAGCATTTAAAAATGTTGCTGCAGATTTAAATTTAATTGGTTGATAATGCTGAAACAGTATTCATTATATTGTCCATCTTCTTATTACAATATTTCAGCTACACTAAATTGATTACTGATCTACTTCTTCAGGTACATTTGGTAGGGATAAATCCCTTCTACTAAATTAGAAAACATTTTAATACTAACAATTTATGCCTACAATAATCAAAAATATCTTCGTATTCTAAGCAATAAACGTTATCACCTCAAAAAAAAGTAAACTAACAATTTATAAGAATTTCTCTGTTATTATTATTATTATTTTTAAATAGGCTCACTGAATATTCATTAATTTTGCCTCCTTTTTCTTTATATGAAACTGTTTATAGTCAAATGTTCCATTATAAAACGTTCTTTATCATTTCTCACCTCATACAATACATTAATAACCGGATAAGAATTATGATTATTCTTTGAGCAATGACCCGCCCAATCAGATATATTATTTTGTCGATTTCTATAAAGCCAATTTGTGTTCTTTTAAAGTTCGCCTCTATTTCAAAAACAAACTTTCTCAGAGTCTCTACATTTCAATTTATTCATTGAGGCCTGCGCACTGCTGGCACATGAATTTTCTCACTAATTTTTAATTGGTGAGTTTTTCGTTGTGTATTTTTTCCTTTGAGGCACCACTGCGCTTCCGATGTTTTGCTCGTGTTAGCCTCAGTACGGAGACCTTGTTATTCAGTGTGACTTCTCCTGACTGATGATCGCCAAAGAGCGTGAAACAGCTGTTCCAGGATGTCACTTCTAAATTAGTTTGTCTCACCCATTGTTAGATACATTTTCGTTTCCATTAATTTGTATCATTTTGACATTATTTTCTTCCCACATTTTTCTAATAGATTCCATTCCTGGTTGGATTTTGTTTATCCTATTGTAATTCCTTCTTTTGCTTCTGTATTTGTCTAGCACTATTCATTTCATAGAAAACCTTCGTCACGTAATAATTAGCAAATCTTTCTGGATATTCGTGCATATACATTTTTTTTTCAATTTTACTATTTTCTCTTCTTACAATTTCTGATCTTTTGTATTTGTTGTAATTCTAGATATATTATTCTTTGTTACCGGTTTTTTTATAATAATATTATCTCCTGATTTAAAATTTATATTTATATATTTTATATTTATGCTTTTATATTTCTTTTATAAATAACTATAGAATATATTCGTATTCTATACTATTTCCTTTGTTATGTAATAACAAATCGAGGATTGGTATTTTATTGTCAACCTCTTCATTCTTTGTGAATGTCACATTAATATCAATAGAATTTACAAGTTTAAAAAAATTGCTATATTGTCTTTTAGTTCCCGTCCATATGTTGAGCACATCATTCGCATACCTGTACTATTCAAAATTATCTTTGTTACATTTAAGAAAGGTGAGAAAATATAAAGAACATTTTATTATGGAAGCTTTGATTATAAACAGTTTCAAACGAATGAATAAAGAAAAAAAAGTAAAAATTTAATGAATATTCAGTGATCCTGTTTAAAAGTTATATTAATAAAATAGAGAAATTCCTATAAATTTTTATTTTACATTATTTTGATGTGATACCTTTTATTGCTTAGAAAATGAAGATATTTATTGACTGTTGTAGTAATAAATTGTTAGTTTTAAAATCTTTACTAATTTAGTAGAAGGGATTTATCCCTACAAAGTAACTAAAGAAGACTAGTAACGAATTTAATGTATCGAAATATTGTAATAAAAGGAAGATGGAGAATATAATAAAAAATATCATCTGAAACTAGAGGATGTACTGTATTTATTGAATTCCAAATATTTGTTACTTTTATTTATATTAATGCAGTTTTCTCTTGATTTAAAAGATAATCTTTCTTTTACATTGGTCGTATTAATATTGCAAATATCGAATAATAGGAGGGGAAAATTGATAAAACCGTCTTATATTTTCAATTTTTTATTTAATACATTGACAGGTATTAATTACACATTAATTAGCAAACATTATTCACTGAAGGGTATTTATGAATCTTATTAAATAAAATTAATGTAATATAGAGACATTCAGTCAACCCTGCTCCAGTTAATATCCTCTTTAATATGGTATTTCTTTCCTTATACAGATAACTTCTTCATGTTAGTGAGGACAGAAAAATCTTTCTTCTCTTCCTCTCTAGAATTTGTTCATAATCTACACAGTTAAATTTACATTTAATAATATACAAGTAACAATATATCTCGTATTTACACCATTTGTACAAAATAATGAAATATTGCAATCATATGCAATTCATTAATCTGACATAAATCTTTACTAACAATTAAACTTATTACTCTACTTGGAATACTCATGTTGTATTTACATCATTTTTATTAAACAATTAAATTTAGCAACGCAATTACGAGATGTACTATTACTTGTATATTTTTAAATTTAAATTGGACTGTTTATTATTAACGAATTATTAACGAATTCTAAAGAGGAAGGGGAAAAGATTTTGCTGTCCTGACTAATCTGAAGAAGTTTTCTGTTTAAGTATTGTATTAAAGAGGATATTAATCGAAGAAGTGTCGACTGAATGTCTTATATGTTATATTATTTAGAACTATTCTAGGAGTTATGAAGATTAGTATAAATTAAGATATATTTTCAGATACTAATTTTGATAATCTTAAGAGCAATTACGATAAAACTTTAATATGAACAGAATTTCCTTTGTTAAAAGGAAATCTAAAACATTACTTAATTTTTCTATTCCAATTTATACAAAAAATATGCGAATAAATACACTTCTAATTCAATGTAGTATTTTAAAGAAAACATTATGGCTTCATGAAAACCGTTTTCATTGTATTTTTTTTTATATTATTAAAATCATAAAATGATTTACATTTTTATTTTTGTTATGAATAACTTGAATTAAAGAATTATTGTAAATGAAAGCTTTGCAGGACTGACTCAGTTTTAAAATATTAGAAATGATTATTTAGCGTCCTGAGAAAGATAGGTGAGACACAGTAACAACTTTACTTCCCTACTTGTTGTGTATTTTGTTATAAGTTAAACAAATTTAAATAAACGGAATGCATTGTTTGTGAATATCATGAATAACTTCTGTCTGTTATGAATACAATTAATTCTTTTTTTAGAACAGTGATTTTTTTAAAACATCGTGAATTATTTGTGAGTTATAAAATTGCTTAAAACTCATACGCAGTTATTACTAATTTTCGTTATTATTATTATTAAAAATGCAATTTGACTACAGTAGAGCCCCGGTAATCCGAGATTCCGTGTAATCCGAGGTGAGGCTGAGTTCAAGGTCACGCAGGGCGGCCAGTTAGTATCAGTCGGTTTGCTATTGTGATCGGTTCGTTCGACAGTTTTTTTAAAGCTGTAAATGCTCATAAAGAGTCTTTTCATGTAACCAGATAACATTGTTAATGTGTCTGTAACTTTAATATCTATTATAAATTAAATTTGATTCGTTTTAGTTGAAAATTCCATTTTTTTTTTCTTCTTTCCGTGTAATCCGAGTTTTTTTGTAATCCGAGATACCATCAGCCCCAATTACTCGGATTACCGGGGTTCTACTGTATTTAAATGTCTTTTTTGCTTCAATATCATTTGTGTAAAAAAATAACATTATTTAAATTATATTCAAACTTAAACACTGCGTACATGTTAGAGGAATGAATATTTCAGAAGACTAATTTTCATATTTTACAAAACGTTACAAAAATCTAACAAATATTAAATATCTAACAAATTTTCAATTAATTTTGATAAATTTCAACTAATAAGACTGAAAAACGAAATCTGAAATCAGAAAAAGACAAAAGTATTTTTCTTTATTGTAGGAAGGGAAAAGAATGGGACCTCCAAGTATAAATTAAAAAACAAGAAATGCATAATAAAAATAAAAGAATAGTAATTCATGTGCCAGTCTCCGCTGGTCTCAATAAATTTTCTATGCGCATCAAATAACCACTTTTTTGGCGGTTTTTTTTCTTAGTTGATGCGCAGAGAAAATTCATTGTGGCCAGCGGAGACTGGCGCATGAAATTCTATTCTTTTATTTTTATTGTGTATTTGTTTTTTAATTCAGACTTGGAGGTCCCATTCTTTTCCCTTCCTATCCTAATACTAATTGGACGTAGGGTTTTGTAGTAACTACTCTCCACTGATGATCGACGATATACCGTGAAACAGCTGTTTGGAGATGTCACGTTGCACTGATAAACACTAGATTCATCTTTTAATATTTTCTTATTGTTCAACAAGTTTGATTTTGTGACAAATTCATAAAAGAAGTTTACAGTTATATTATTATCTCTATTGTATTACATTAATTTCATACTTTTTTTTACAAAATTATTTACCCTGACATTCTACAAAGTCTCAATAGTCGTCAAAAATACGCATCAATCTATATCCTACAAAAGAAATTTAAAACAAAAATCAAACAAAAGTAATCACATTTATCATTAAAAACAAAATAACTGATACTATTATCTTATAAATTGAAAAAACCTATCTCAGAATAGGTCTGAATGGCAAGAATTTATTTTTTTGGTTATTTTGTATAAACAGAATGATATTCCTTTGTAAAGAAGAAAATATTTGATAAATATCAATTGAAAATAACTCCAAATTTAAATCTACATTTCATTTTTATTACTCTTTTAAAGTTTAGTCAAGTAGATTCTACTTCACGAGACTTGCATTACCCTAGGAAGAATATGATAAGAAGGTCTATAAAGAACATGTATAAAAACATATGTTCTTAGACTGATTATAATATGGTGATATTAGGATTTGCTGCTATGTATTAGAAATTTAGCTGATAATTCCAAGACTTGTAAGTATTTTGTTCTGAATCAACAATTGTTCAGTGATTCTTTTTAAAATAAAATTTTCAATTTGAAAAGGGCAGTTTTTTTTTCTCCATCCAAATGTAATAGATAAAAATACGCAGTAAAGTATAGCCTATATAATATCATGGATTTTTTTTCTTTATCAAAAAAACTATTTCTTTTTCAAATGGGAAAATGAAGAATGGTCTATAATTTTTATAGACATTTTTTCCTCTATTTTTCTCCCAAATTAGTATATTTTGTAATAAACATACGTAATTAACTTCGTAAATTACTATTAAATTACTTAGAAGCCAATTTTTTTTCGATTTCAATTGTAAAAAAAAAACAAAAAAAAAACTTGTATAATCTTTAAATGGACAAGATAATAAGATTTGTACTGTATTCAGCAAATATCTATTTACCAAACTTACCAACAATTGTGTCTGATTCTTTAGTTTTAATTTAATTGCATCCTTAATTTATTAATAAATTTTCTTTTTTTTCCTTTTTCATCTCAAGGTTCAAAATTTTATTTTTACCCTTTTATATTTATTTAGTAAATCTAGTAACTATATATTATGATAAATGTCGGAGCAAGATTTATTTCAATACTCCGATGGCTTAATCAAATTTAAGTGGAAACTAATTTTAGAAAAGTATTATACAATAATGCATTTTTCTGATATCTTTGTCAATTTTACCATGTATTAATAAATCGTTGAGTTCTTTATTTCGTAGTTGAATCGGATCTGCAAAAAGATAAGTTTTGAAAGTATTTTTAAACAATGTTTTATTAAGACTCTGAATAAATTTTTGAAATTGAGTTTTACGTAATTAATGTACAGTTTCATTACTTACTTCGTGCTACTCGGAAGCCTAGTTCTGCCTCAGCTTAAAAGAACAAAAAAATATTTTAAATATATTAATTGTTTTTGTGAAAGACACAAAAGGTTTATAAGTAAACCTGCAATTTTTTTCAGAAATTAGATACACTATTTATTTGCAAATATTATTAAAACTTTGGAATTTTATAAACATTAAACTTTAATAGCTTTTAGTAATTCATTTTCAAAAACCTAATATACATAAAATTTGCAAAAAAAAAAAAAAATTAAAAACCTTGCTTTTGTCTAAAATGCACTAAAAAAGTAGAAAATAATTTTTTTCAACTAAGGATAAAATTTAAAACATTTGACTAAAAATAGAAACGTGGGACGCTCATAGTAAATATTTCAAGCAAGTAAATGAGAAAGTAGGCAAGTATTAGTAATATTACATAATAGTAAAGAGTGTAGAGGAAAATGATACCTTTACTCGTAGCATTACTTCTAATTAGCATAAGATAAAAACAATTTTTAAATTTCATTGATGTGAAATGTCACTTTAGAAAAACCTGTTGTTGTAAGATATACTAGTTTAAATTAAAGATTTTAAAATTAATGAAACAAAAATAATTTAATAATTACTTTTAACTTTTCTCTGAAGTCTAAGTAACATTTTTATTTTAGAATTTGGTTTGGTATTAATAAAGGAATGCATTTCAAATTTCAAGCAGATAATTAGTTAGTATTCTTAATATTATATAATCGTAAGAGTGCCAAGTAAAATGATAAGTTTACTTGTAGCATTTATTTACAGCATTATTGAAATATTTGCTATGAGAGCCCCACGCTTTTATTTTTAGTCAAAAGCTTTAAATCATATTAAACATAGCAGAAAAAAAAAAGTATTTTATACTTTTTTGTGCATTTTAGATAAAAGCGTGGTTTTTTAATTTTAAAAAAATAAATTATTATACTTTTTACTGCATTTTAGATAAAAGTGTGACTTTTAAAGTTTTTTTTTTTAATTTTATTAAACTCTATTTAGTCTTTACTAGCTTGTAATTTCTTGCCACTTTCTATCAATGATAAAGAAGTTATACTTTTTAATTTTTGTTTTATTTACAAATTCTATTAAACTCTTTTTGGTCTTTAATATCTTGTAATGTATTTGTCATACCACTTCTTATTGATGATAAGAAAATCCCAAAACGTTATGCTGTTAGAATTTTTTGATTTCGTCGTATATGTTTTGAATTTTAATGGGATAAGAGAACGACCCACCAAAAGAATGACGTGAAGCAGTGGTCAGCAAACTCATTAGTGAAAAAAGCCAAATATCAGGAGTACAACGAATTCGATTTCTTTAGAGGGTCAAATTTCTTTATAAGAACACTGTTTTCAGAAGTTGGTTAAAACTAGGTACTTTGAATAAAACTAGATTTCATACTTTATATTAATTTTATTTATTTATAAAAATTACATTTTTATTATTAAAATTAAAACATTGTCATGTTTAATGTGAACAAAGCACTTGCATTTCCTAGGAAAGTTAGTGTAAGTCATGTTTGTATGTTGTTGTTTTTAATTTCAAGCACGATTCCAGGTTCTTATCTATCTAAAGTAAATTGAGAAACCGTCTTATTAAGTTCATGCTTGAAAAAGATTGTTCGCATGAATGTATAGAGACGAATAGAGAAAGAACAGCAAATGCTAGTTTTTTTAACTGATCATATGAGTCAGGAATACGACTCCAGATGTAAAAAATCATCATGCCCAGAGAGGAAGCAGAAATTGCTCTTTATTTGAATTTAGATATAACACTCTGACTGATTGAAAAATATATTTATCTGACAATTATATAAAATATTTTGAAGACACTACCGATCAAAAAAAGCGTAAAATTTGAGTTTTTTTAAGAAAAAACGTATTTTAAACATCTCATTCGTGGAAGAGCCGCACTGAAATAGTCAAAGAGCAGCGTGTTTATTTTTTGTTTATTTTTATCTGTCTCGTTCCACTGATTAAGGTATAAAGTACACATATAGAGTAGACATAAGTCTATTTATACAGGGTAATTCACGAAGATATTCCGAAACTTCGGGAGCTCATTCTACATGTAAAAGTAAAGAAAAAAAGTTATATAAACATTGGTCCGGAAATGCTTCGGTAGTGTGTTATGGCTAGTGAAAGATGTCGCCCATAATTTAGTACCATTGGTGATATGAAGACTTGCTTATATACATAAGAAGAAGTGAATCCTCATGGAACAGTTGAATGCAACTTTCAACCAGCGATTTAGCATTAATGTATGGTGTGGTGTTATTCATGGTCAGCTGATTGGACCGTTTATTTTCTAAGAGCGCTTAACAGGTCTGGTGTATCTATAGCTTCTGCAAGAAGAATTACCGACATTACTTAAAGATGTTCCTCCTGCAATGTGACGCCGGATGTACTTCCAACATGATGGTGCAACGCCACATGTTTTAAATAATGTTTCCACCTATTTAAATCACCAATTCCCCCCCCAAAAAATGGATCGGTCATAGATTTTCCTGTACACTGGCCACCCAGGTCATCAGACCATTCGCAGATGGATTTTTGCATTTGGGGATGGATGAAGAAAATGGTTTACGCGGTCAAAGTAAACTCCCGTGAAGCACTACTTGCCTGTATTAATGAAGCATTTACGCAGTTAAAGGACAGCCCTGCTGAACTACGAAAAGCAACAAGAGCAATCTTTAAACGTGCAGAAAAATGCATTGAAGTTGATGGAAACATTTTTGAGAATTTATTGTAACTTTATAGATTAGGTGTAGAGTAATGTTTTTCAGTTCAATTTACTTTGCACTGTTGTGCATAACAGTTCATTTCATCGAACATCTATTCACTTTCTGTACACTGTATTAGCACCGTTTTCTTCAGAATTAAATGATCTACAAAGTTTGTTATACCAACGTACGTACCATTATTGTACGTCTAACGGAAAAAACGTTGTTTCTCGATCCCTTTGGTAGGTTCCATGTGGGATACGCTTACAAACAAAGAGATACAGTTCTGGGACATGTTTTATTGGATTTTTCAGGTCAACAACAATAAGAATGCACTGATTTCGCCCCTTAATTTACCTTCCAAGACTTACAGCAAGTTTTCATCTCACCCAGGGTACTAAATTACAGCGACATCTTTCACTAGCCGTAACTCACTACCGCAGGATTTCCGGACCTATGTTTACATAACTTTTTTCTTTACTTTTACATGTATAATGAGCTCCCGAAATTCCTGCATATCTTCGTGAATCACCCTGTATCTTAGTTAATTGAACTTAAATCTTAATTCGTGTCACATGGTAGCAGAGCATGGTTCGTTAACTAGTGGGATTAGTAAAAATCTCTAGTTAGAATGGCTACTGAGATTAGTTTTAGATCCATTGTTAGTGTATCACTGAAGAACTGAACTCTGGTTTGGTAATGCACATTTCCATTGTTAAGGTTTGCTTTTCTTTTCTTATCTGCTCAATATTTATTCTCTGTGATTGTTTATTTTCACCATTTACTGCATATTGCATCTTAATCTTATGATAGCTAAGGATAGTTTAATGTTTAGATAGAGATTTGAAAGTTTGAAAGCATAGTTTATGGTGGAGATCTGATGTTCGGCTTGGTTTGACTTTGGTTCCCAGCTTTTTGCTGCTGCTTAATCTATTGATAGAGCTGGTTTAATTTATGTTTATCTTTTATTTTTTATTTTGCTATTTTTTTCTTGCAGTTTGTTTTTAATTTCTCTTTTTTTTTCCTTTTTCTTTTCTGTTCCCATGAGTTTTTTCCTTTTGTGATTCTTTGTATCGCATTTTCATGTAATTTTGTCTTCTGCAACTTTGTATCTGTTTCTTTGACTGGTTGTTGTGGTCATGTGGGTTCTTTCTTTTTTTGTGAAATTCCATTTTTGGATTTTAGGAGATAGATTTGAAATCGGAGTTGTTGAAGTCAGTTGTTGTTCATAATGTAGTCTACTGATACATTTATCCTGTTTATATTTTCTTTTTTATTTTTGTTTTCCAATCTTTATGAGAATTGAAGAATATTTGGATTCGCAGAAAGGTGCAGTGCAGGATACCATGAAACCAACCTTTTATGCTTGATTTATCGTTTCAAGAAAATTAGTGAATTTGTTTTTTTGGAATGCATTTCCTAAAATTTTGTGTATGAATCTACGGCATGGCTCCGAGCCGCCAGAGGCTTGCCACCATCCCAAGTGCAAAGACATGGCCGAAGATTTCAAAGAAGCTGCCAAATCTACAATGACTGAAGCCCTGTTAAATGTACGTTTATATCTCAATCTTTATCTTTAGTATGTTGCTCTTTTTATTTTTGTTTGTTTTGTTAAAAACAAACTGGTAGCAGTGCTGCTCATCTTTATCTTATCTGTCTCGATTCACTGAGTACAAATATTAAGTACACATAGTAAGTTTACTTAATTCTAATTTATATTTAGTCATTAAATTTAATTGTAATCCGTGTTAATATATATCTGAAGACATTGAAATATCCCGAAAACTATAAATCGGATCAAAAAACTTTATAATTAAAATTTGTTCATCTCGGAGGGGAACATCCAATGATAGCAAATTCGACCCCCCACCCCCCACCCCTATGAGGTGAGGGGTTGGGAAGAAAAACGTAAATAGGAACCCGCATTTTTTATTGCGAATTCGGATTCTCCAGAAAATTTCACATTGATTTGATGTACTGTATGTCGGGGTTGCTCGCAGATACCACTGTAATCGACAAAAATCAAAATGGGTAAATCATCGTTGAAAATTGAGGATATCTAAAGAAATAAAAAATCATAAGAAATCAGAGAAATAAAAATATAGTCGTATGTGATATTTATCAAAATGCTATCCTATGGCACGTGAATTAACCCCTCACCCCCATGCTGCGAGAGTGGGAGAGGCAATTATTTCATAACTTGTAATAGGAAATCCCATTCTCAACATTGTATTTCTCCGACAAAACAAAAAGGGGACTGCTCTATCATAAAAGGCATTGCAGTGCGATCAGAGCTCACTTATCTTTCAGAATTAGAACTGAAAGCATCTCTAAAACTTTCATTGTACATGAGTAGGTTTTATTGCCTGCACATCTACCCTTCATTTCTACAGTAGAACAGAATTGCAAGTGGACAACGAATCGTGCAACCATAGAAGAAAAAATTGAAATGATTCTGATTTATGGGGAATGTAGGAGAAATGTTGACAATGCTGTTGCCTTGTATGCTGAGCGGTTTCCAGATAATGTTCGCTCGTTCTTTTTTTAACAAAATTGTGAATGCCTTTATCTCTGATGGCAGCGTACAAACCAAGAAAAGGAACCGAACAACAACTGTTACAGGGGAAGCCAATGAAATAGCTGACCAACAGCTGTTCACCAAAACCCACACATAAGCCCTAGGCAATTACAAGACAATTCCGGAATGTCCCTAGGTAATATTTTCAAGATATTGCATCGTTGTAGGTATCATCCATATCACATTTCATTGCATCAAGAATTTAATGGCAAAGACTTTCATAATCGAGTAGTATTTTGTGAATGGGCTCTTACTGCAAAGTAATCCCAATTTCTTTGCTAACCTACTATTTTCAGATGAGGCTACATTCACAAACCATGATAGCATTAATCGGCATAACATGCATTACTGGAGTGTAGAAAATCCCCACTGGTTACTACAAGTTGAACCTCAACGTTCTTGGTCAGTTAATGTTTGGTGTGGAATCATAGGGAACAAACTCATTGGCCCTTATTTTATTGAAGGTACTTTGAATGGAATCAGATATCGAAATTTTTTGGAACAGGAACTACCAATACTACTTGAGAATGTTGCCTTGGACGTTCGACAAAGTATGTGGTATCAGCATGACGGTTGCCCAGCGTATCTTTCACGTCATGCACGGGAAGTATTAGACCGTGATTACAATGGTCGGTGGATTGGCAGAGGTGCCCCTATTAATTGGCCTGCTAGATTGCCTGATTTGACATCGCTGGATTTCTTTCTGTGGGGTTATATACAAGATAAGGTTTATCAACAAGTGTCAACAGACCGTGAAAACATGTTAGAACGCATAAGAAACACCTGTGTTGAAATTCCCGCAGATATGCTTCTGTCCTGTGTACAGTCATTTGAAGATAGGATAAATAAGTGTATTGAAGTTGAAGGTCGTATTTTTGAAAACTTACTGTAATTGGACAAAACACGATATGTGTGACAAGAAAAAGAAGAGACACAACGGAATACATTACAAGTAATGAAATAATTGCCTCTCCCCCTCTCGCAGCAAGGGGATGGGGGGTTAATTCCCGTGTTAGTATTTTGATGTCACATATATCTACATTTTTATTTCTCTGATTTCATACGATTTTTTATTTCTTGAGATATCCCCAATTTTCAATGATGTTTTATCCATATTGATTTTTGTCGATTACAGCGCCATCTGCGAGTAACCCCGACGTATATACATCAAATCAATGTGAAATTTTCTGGAGAATCCGAATTTGCAATACAAAATAGGGGTTTTATTTACGTTTTTCTTCCCAACCCCTCACCTCATAGTGGGTGTGGGTGGGGACGTCGAATTTGGTATCATTGGATGTCCCCCTCCGAGTCGAAGAAATTTTAATTATAAAGTTTTTGGATCCGATGTGTAGTTTTCGGGATATTTCAATGTCTTCAAATAAAATGAACACCCTGTATATAAAGACAAGACCTGATTCACTCACTGACTGATCGATCAACGCACAGCCCAAACCGTTGTACTTAGAAAGCTGCAAGTTGGCACAGAGGTTCCTTTTATGATGTAGACAAAAAATAAGGCCGGATTTGTCGAAATTCTCACGAGTTCGGGAATAATTTTCGCTTTAAAGTTTTCTTATTTCCATCATTAGTTCCGTAACAATAATTTGTAGAGACTTCAAATTTAAAATGTAAGTAAGTAATTATAATCAGTATTTTAAAACAATGTTTTAATGAGACACTGAATATTTTTATTTAAATTGAGTTTTATGAAATTAATGTGTAGTTTCATTACTTACTTCCTGCTCTGAAGTTAGCTATTTGCTTTTGTTCTTCCTCAGCTTAAAAGAACAAAAAAATATTTTAAATATATTAATTGTTTTTGTGAAAGACACGAAAGTTTTATAAGCAAACCTGCAATTTTTTTCAGGAATTTGATATACTTTAAGATAAAAACAGTTTTTCAATTTCATTGATGTGAAATGTCACTTTAGAAAAACCAGTTGTTGTTTTAAATTTTGTAAATTTTGTTTAAGAAGTACTAGTTTAAATTAATGATTTTAAAATCTCTTGTAATAATTTAATAATTATTTTTAACATATCTCTTAAGTCAAAAGAACATTTTGATCTTTGAATTAGGTTCTGTATTAATAAAGGAATACATTTAAAATTTCAAGTAGATAATTAGTTAGTATTCGTAATATAACATAATCGTCAGAGTGCCGAGTAAAATGATAAGTTTACTCGAAGCAATTATTTACAGCATCATTGAAATATTTGCCATGAGAGCCCCTCGCTTTTATTTTTAGTCATAAGCTTTAAATCATATTAACATAGCAGAAAAAAAATATGTTATATTTTTTTGTACATTTTAGATAAAGGCGTGGTTTTAATTTTTTTTAAAATTTTATTTCATACTTTTTATTGCATTTTACATAAAAGAGTGATTTATAAAAGGTTTTTTTATAAATTTCATTAAACTCTATTTAATCTTTACTAGCTTGTCATTTCTTGCCACTTTTTATTAAAGATAAAGAAGTTATAGTTTTTAATTTTGTTATATTTACAAATTTTATTAAACTGTTTTTAGTCTTTAATATCTTGTAATCTATTTGTCGTACCAGTTCTTATTGATGAACAAGAAATTCCAAAACGTTATATTATTAGAATTTTTTGATTTCGTCATGTATGTTTTGAATTTTAATGGGATAAGACAACGACCCACCAAAAGAATGACGTAGAGCAGTGGTCGGCAAACTCATTAGTGGAAAAAGCCAAATATCAGGAGTACAACGAATTCGATTTCTTTTGAGGGTCAAATTTCTTTATGAGAACACTTTTTTGGAGTTGGTTAAAACAAGATACTCTCAATAAAACTAGATATCATGCTTTATATTATTCTTATTTATTGATAAAAATTGCATTTTTTTAAAAAAAATTAAAACATTGACATGTTTAATGCAAACAAAGGACTTGCATTTCCTAGGAAAGTTAGTGTAAGTCATGTTTGTATGTGGATATGAGTCAGGAATACGACTTGAGATGTAAAAAATCATCATGCCCAGAGAGGAAGTAGAAATTGCTCTTTATTTGAATTTAGATATATCACTGTGACTGATTTTAAATTATATTTATCTGACAATTATATAAAATATTTTGTAGACACTGCGATCAAAAAAAGCGTAAAATTTGAGTTTTTTTTAAGACAAAACGTATTTTAAACATCTCATTCATGGATGAGCCGCACTCGAATAGTCAAAGAGCAGCATGTGGCTCGTGAGCCGCAGTTTGTCATCCACTTGCATAGAGGTACAAGACTCTTATTAAAGAAATTGTTCTCAGTACCCTGAAACCTGACCGTTTCTGAAAACTAATACTTGAACACAAATCCTTTAAATTACATATTTTGATTATGGAATAATCAATAGCGTGCTGTTGCTCTACTGACCAGATTATCCAAAACGCCGCTGCCTAGAGGCTGGTCTCGTTACTTACGGCGCACGGAAAAAAATGTTGCATGTATAGAATTAGGTTTAGCTTTTCTTTTTTTTTTTATTCTTCCCTTTTCCCTATTGTTTATTTTGCTTTTTTTTCTTGAAGTTTGTTTTTAATTTCTTTTTATTCTTTTTCTTTTCTGTTCAGCTGAGTTTTTTTCGTTTGGTGATTCTATGTATCGTATTTTCTTGTATGTTTGTCTTCTGTAACTTTATATCTGTTTTTTTTTGATTGGTTGTTGTGGTCACGTGGGTTCTTTCTGTTTTTGTGATTTTTTTTCGTTTTTTCGATTTTATCAGACAGATATGAAATCGGAGTTCTTGAAATCAGTTGTTCATAATGTAGTCTTCAGTTATATTTATCCTGTTTTTATTGAACTTTGACCGAAGCCATGTTAAATGTATATTCGTATTTCAACCTTAAACTTAAGGTATGTTGTTCTTTTTATTTTTGTTTGTTTTGTTAAAAACAAACTGGTAGCATAGCTGCTCATCTTTATCTTACTTGTCTCGATTCACAGAGTACAAATATTAAGTACATATAGTAAGTGGACTTAATTCTAATTTTTATTTAGTTCATTAAATTTAATTTTAATCCGTGTTAATACATATATATATATAAAATAAACCTCGTTAGGTCGTCACCCGGATAAGTCGTCACTCCGTTTAAGTCGTCGTTTTCCTTTGGTCCCGATAAAGTCTCATACACAATAATGTAAAATAACCCTCCTTTACCCGTCATCAAATTTCATTCTACTCCGGATAACTCGTCACCCGCAAAAATGGCCAGAAGCATCTTTCTTCTCCATTTTGCATGCCATCGTGTTGTCTTTTCAGCCCCGCCCCCTTCACTTTAAGAAAGCGAAGCCTTTACGGGGAATTTTCGATCATGCCTGTCACTTCATTCCTTTCCTACCCCTTCGGAGGATTTGGGTTCTTGGAATCTCGCTGCTAATCATTCAAAGCACACTTCACGCTGTGACTCTGTCGCGTATAGACGTTTTTCTTGACCGCTCCTGAGTGTGACTGCATTTCATAGCAAGTAAGCCCAGATATAGGCGCTATTTTTTCTCATGCAATTTCAGGGTTCGATTACGATTTTAAGATGCAAGGGAAACGAAAACTTTACCTCATTATCTTTTAAAGAAAAAAAAGGACTTCATTGCACTTTTTGAAAAATCAAATGTTTCGAATACAGCTTTTGCCAAAAAATATCATATTCCCAGGACTACATTAAACGATATTCTTTCATGGAAACAAGTAATTGAATAAGCTGACTGCAAAGACAAAAGAAAGAGAATGAGAAAATCGAAGTTTGACGAGATCGAGGAGGTGTTAGTTCGATGACTAAAACATATAAGATCACAAAATGTGCCGATTTCTGCCGTGATTCTCAAAGAAAAAGCCATGGAAATTGCCAAGGAGTTGAACATTGAACATTTCGGCGGCAGCAATGGTTGGCTGAAACGTTTCAAAGGCAGACATTGCCTTTCTTTTAAAACGATTAAAATGTGATAACTATAAAGTGTTGTTTTTTTTTTTTTTATTTTCCACTCATTCATTTGAATGAATTGATTTCTGAAAATCTTGTTTTTCTCACCGAATCCTACAGCAATTCATGAAAATACTATATTTCATTTACCTCTTAAGTCGTCAAAAATGTTTGGTCCCTTGAGTGTCGACTTAACGAGGTTTTACTGTATATATAAAGACAAGACCTGACTCACTCACTGACTGATCCATCAACGCCCAGCCGAACAGTTGTACTTAGAAAGCTGCAATTTGGCACAGAGGTTCCTTTTATGATGTAGACAAAAAATAAGGCCGGATTTGTCGAAATTCTCACGAGTTCGGGAATAATTGTCGCTTTAAAGTTTTCTTATTTCCATCATTAGTTCCGTAACAATAATTAGTAGAGACTTCAAATTTGGCATGTAAGTAGGTTATTATAATCACTAAAACCCTTTTTCCGGATTTTTCGAAATTACCCCAGGATAGGATAAAAAAGCATTGCTTATATTATAAAGCTGAAAGTTTTGAAAGTATTTTAAAAGAATGTTTTAATAAGATACTGAATATTTTCATTTAAATTGAGTTTTATGAAATTAATGTATAGTTTCATTACTTACTTCCTGCTCTGAAATTAGCTTTTTGCTTTTCTTCTGCCTCAGCTTAAAAGAACAAAAAATATTTTAAATATATTAATTGTTTTTGTGAAAGACACGAAAGTTTTATAATCAAACCTGCAATTTTTTTCAGGAATTAGATATACTTGGAAATATTATTAAAACTTTGGAATTTTATAAACATTAAACTTTAATAGCTTGAAGTAATTCATTTACAAAAACATAATATACATAAAATTTGCAAAACAGAAAAAAAGAAAAAAAAAATTTTAAAAACCATGCTTTTGTCTTAAATGAACTAAAAAAGTAGAAAATAATTTTTTTCAACTAAGGATAAAATTTAAAACATTTGACTAAAAATAGAAACGTGGGGCGCTC
>JAFIDM010095301.1:66218-76443 GCA_023159025.1 Thereuonema tuberculata | reverse complement strand
CTAAACCAATAGTTTCTTAATATAAATTTGTGAAATTCAAAATGGCTAATGTGTGGGTAATGTGGAAACATGTACTTGTGGGTTTTGTAGAAACATTTCCACAATATCCAATCAGATATAATGTTTCTAATGTGCTAAGTATTTTTTATTCAGATGCCACGGAAGCACATTGGTAGGAAGCCAAAAGCCATTTTGAAGAAGTGGGAGGCAGAAAACATGATTAAGGCTGTAATAGCCGTTAGGAAAAAGAAGAAGGGATTAAGAAGAGCAGTTAAAGAGTTCAAAGTGCCTCATACGGCACTTCCGAGATTTGCACGTTCTAATATATCACTTGTAGATTCTGTTTCAGTTGTATTAGAAACATATATATAAAATAGTTGCTAAAATAGCTTCAATTCATTAAAAATCATTAATCTATACTAATTTTAGAGTGTTTCCACATTACTCACACTTTTTGTAGCTTCCTAAAAATGTTGTAAATCAAAAAATTAATTTTTACTCTTTTAAAATTAACTTTTTATATTTATTAGTATTATTTTCAAAAGAAAGAGAGTACAAGTTTAGATAAACTTTCAGTAAAGTAAAACAAGAACAGAAACATATATATTGAAAAACAAAGTAGGTTTCCACATTTGCACCACCTCCTGTATATATATAAATATATATAAAGACAAGACCTGAATCACTCACTGACTTATCGATCAATGCCCAGCTGAAACCGTTGTACTTAGAAAGCTTTGTTTTGTTACTTAGGATTTGTTATCTTGATACTGAGAACTACACAAATATTGTTATGCAATAATTGGAGCTAAAATATCGTTCTGCAAAATAGCTACATACGCAACCGGTGGCGACAATGGGAACTATACAAATAGTATTGTGCAACAATTAGAACTAAAATTTTGTTGAGTATAATAGCGAACCAGGATTTTCGGGTTAGATATAGATTAGTTCTTTTTTTTTGTAGTTGATTCGGATCTGCAAAAAGATAATTTTTGAAAGTATTTTAAAGCAATGTTTTAATAAGACACTGAATATTTTTATTTAAATTGCGTTTTATGAAATTAATATATAGTTTCATTACTTACTTCCTGCTCTGAAGTTAGCTTTTTGCTTTTGCTGTGCCTCAGCTTAAAAGAACAAAAAAATATTTTAAATAGATTAATTGTTTTTGTGAAAGACACAAAAGGTTTATAAGCAAACCTGCAATTTTTTTCAGGAATTAGATATACTATTTATTTGCAAATATTATTAAAACTTTGGAATTTTATGAACATTAAACTTTAATAGCTTGAATTAATTCATTTACAAAAAACTAATATATATAAAATTTGCAAAACAGAAAAAAAGAAAAAAACTTTTAAAAATATTGCTTTTGTCTAAAATGCACTAAAAAAGTAGAAAATAATTTTTTTCAACTATGGATAAAATATAAAACATTTGACTAAAAATAGAAATGTGGGGCGCTCATAGCAAATATTTCAAGCAAATAAGTAAGAAAGTAAGCAAGTATTAGTAATATTACATAATAGTAAAGAGTGTAGAGGAAAATTACATCTTTACTCGTAGAATTACTTCTAATTAGCGTAAGATAAAAACAGTTTTTAAATTTCATTGATGTGAAATGTCACTTTAGAAAAACCTGTTGTTGTTTTTATTTTTGTAAATTTTGTTTAAGAAGTACTAGTTTAAATTAATGATTTTAAAATATCTTGTAGTAATTTTTTTGTTCCAATTGATATTTTAAGTGGTTTTTGAGAATTGTAATTTTTCAGTATTCTACCTAATAAAAAAAGTGCTTCTTTCTTTCTTAACTATCTTTTTTTATTCCAATCAATACTCTTCAGTGGTTTTTGAGTTACAAATAGTGATTTTTCAGCATTCTGTCTAATAGAAATAGTCTACTTTCTTTCTTGACTCTCTTTTTTTATTCGAATTGATACTATTTAGTGGTTTTTTAGTTAGAAATAGTGATGGTTTTTGAGTTACAAATAGTGCTTTTTTTAGTATTAAACCTAATAGAAATACTGCTTTTTTCTTTCTTGACTTTTTTTTATTCCAATAGATACTTTCCAGTGGTTTTTGAGTTATAAACAGTGATGGTTTGGAGTTATAAACAATGATGGTTTTGAGTTACAAATAATGATTTCTCAGAAATCTATCTAATAGCAATAGTGCTACTTTCATTCTTGACTTTCCTTTTTTTTTTATTCCGTTTAATACTTTTCAGGGCTTTTTGATTTAGAAATATTGATGGTTTTTGAGTGCAAAATAGTGGTTTTTCGGTATTCTATGTAATATAAATACTGCTTCTTTCTTTCTTGTCTTTTTTATGCCAGTTGATATTTTTCAGTGGTTTTTGAGTTACCAACAGTAATTTTTCAGTATTCTATCTAATATAGAAATGCCGCTCTTCCTTTCTTGACTCTTTGTTTTTATTGCAACTGATACTTCTGTTGCATTAACTACAACTGAGAGTTAATAAAAGCATGGTATATTTGATAGAAAGTATTTGTGTATTTTATTACGATTCATAAGATTTAAAGATGATGATAATACAGGGGTAAACTTGCAATGCCGTGCTGGCGTGGTCGTGCGGTCTCGGCGGTGGCCAGCCGTGGCGTCCAGTGCACCAGTTCCTGGTTTCGAATCCCGGCAAGGGCATGGCTGTTTCAATTTCCTTTCCTGTGTTGTCCAGCCTCTTCTTCAGTTTCTCTTCGGTCTGACGTCATTCCTTAATGGCGTCCTGGGGGAAGGCAACGGGAAACCACCCCCAGTATCTGTTCCCTAGTTTATCTACGGCTTCTCCTAGGGGTTCACCCTTCGGGGGTCACTAGGTTCCGTAGACCGCGTAACTTCGCATCTACGAAGATCGCACATGATGATGATGATGATGAAACTTGCAATAGAAACATAGTAAGTGAAATGAATCGAGTAGTTTCATTTCGTAGTTTGTTTGTTGATTTTTCATTAAACACTCATATATTGCTTATGTATTGGCAGAAAGTTCTAATTTTTTGCTAAGCTTGATTTGGATTCTACAGCAGTTGAGGTTGGGATTCGCTTTAAAAGCTGCTTTTTATTGAAAGTGTGGAAGGCGTTATTTGGAACAGGTATTTTTGTGGAATAAAGCATTAAGTCTTAAAATTGATAAAACCTTTAAATATACCAATATATATATACAGTAAAAACCTGTTTATATGCAACCCAGATTGTACATAGTTCTGGTTTGTGCGTAGTTGTTTGTAAATTCTGGCGAAAATTGTATTTAATTATATACATATTATTTCTGAGATAGGCTATAAGTAACTGAGTTACAGTAATTCGCCTTTATATATAGTATATTTTTGAAAACGAGATTTAATGTACGTATTTTTAACTGTAGATATTCCCCAGGTGCACCGATATACAGCTCGGCGTTCGTATCCATATATAATCATCGCTTTCATGATGTTTCTGAGCGGTTATAAATGAAAGGCCAGTCAGAGACAAAAAACTGAATTAATATTCGTATTGAAGAAACATGTGTTGCCTTCATTCACTTCATGCTCTCTTCAGACCATGGGCAATAAAAGGAATAAAAGTTACTCTTTAGTGGAAAAAAGGAGATTTATTCGGGAAGTGTAAGACAACCCGCAAAAATCAAAAGCAGAAACAGCGAATAGCTTAAATATAAGTTACACTACATTATGTGCAGTCGTTAGTAAGGAGGAGTCAATGATCATGCGATCAATACCGGACAATACATATAAAACAAATAATTGTGCAGTATTGATCGTATTATCATTGTTATTTCCAACACGTTAATTATCTTCATTAAGAATGAATCAATTTTAGAAGAATGTTGAAAGTTAGATTCAAAATCTGTAAACGCAGCCGTCAACAAAAGGAAAATTTGGAGATATGGAAAAGTGAATAACAATGAGTTGGAGAATTAGTGAAAATTTAGCTTGTCTTTGCTTTTCATTTATCATAGAACTGTAATTGTGTAATGGGTATTCAGTATTTCATTCAATTCCTTAAAGTTTCAGAAAACCTCTATGAAAATGAATATTCTATTTTGAAATTGACAATTTTACATTTATGCTTATGGTAAGTTGAAAAATATGTATCCAATACATAAATACATGAGATATAAAACAAAAATGTACGCACGTTACAAATTTTTGCATTATTCATAAATGTTTATTACGAGTGTTCTTATTTAAGTTTCATTAAAAATAAAGTTAAACCTGACTTGTAAGTAATTTTCGGTTATGCGTAATTTAACATTTTCCCCTTCAAATACGTATAAACCAGTTTTTATTATATATAAACCGTTATATATACCAATAAGCCTTTAAAATATTGCATTATCGTAGTATATTGTTGTATCGATAAGTGCAATGCAATATTTTAAAGATAAGTTTGCATCTTGATCAGATATGGCACAAATAAGAATCTTTATTGACTACTAATCTCCAAGACATACATCAGAGCACAGATCTCATCCAGTAACTTGAGAATAACAGGATATATAGATAACTTTTTTGTATCCGAACTTAGATTAAGTTACGACATTGTGCTGGCATTGTTAAGTAGTTGAAGGTACCTACGCTACTGATGACCCTGCCTTATAAACAGCAACAAAGAACATAAATGATAATAGTTCCGAGTTTTCTAAGATACAACTAAAGGCGTTGCCTGTTTGGCAGCAATACAACATGTCTCCATCGCAGGAAACTACTTAATTCAAACAACCTAGAACCTTACTAGTTAGTGCAACAATAATATTTTACGTGCATTGTCAGTTTACTCTAATATTGCTTTCCCTTACGACTACACTTCCGTGCAGCTAAATCGACTCACCCCTTCAGAGCGCACAAAAAGGCGTATATTTTTAAATGGCTTAACCGATTTTCAAAAAACTTTTTTTTTTAAAGCCTAATGTTTTTACGTTACAATGACACCATTATCATTAAAATCTGTACAATATTTTCCAAATGAATGTGATCTGAACGTAAGTGTAGCAAAATGCAGTCTGAACGGAAACCACCAACTCCGTTATAAAATCCCCTATAAAATCCCACGTGGACCGATATTCTTATCAGACGTTCATCTGTACACATCTCTGCAAGTTTAATTCATTGTTTTCACAAACCCATGGATACTACGCCAGAAGACGCCACACAAGTTGTTGCTTTGTTGCAAGCAGGCCACAGTCAACGAGAAGTCGCTCGTCAACTAAACTTGAGCCAATCTACTGTCTCAAGAGTATTCAAAAGATTTCAGGAAACTGGTACCTTCACTCGGAGACCACATACTGGACGGCGCCAATTCACATCTGAGAGGGACTATCGCTTTATCATTTCAACTTCACTGCGAAATCGCCATCTCACGGTCGTCGATCTGCAACAGGAGCTGAGACAAGTTCGTGGAGTAGCTGTTAGTCAGTGGACAGTCAGAAGACGCTTGAAGGAAGCCAACCTCACTCCAAGACGGCACGCTAGAGGTCCAAAATTGACGGTAAGTAACCGCACAGCACGACTCGAATTTGCTCGGGAACATGTCAATTGGAGCATCGAGCAATGGCGGTCCGTCCTATTTACTGATGAGTGCAGAATCTATCTCCATGGTAATGATAAGAGAGGCCGGGTCTACCGGCCGGGTCTACTAGGAGAGCGATTTTCCAGTGCTGTTTTACTGAAACAGTCGCGTACGGCGGCGGTTGTTGCATGATGTGGGCTGGCATATCTCTTGAGAGAAAAACAGATCTTGTTTTCATACCTGGTGGAGGCCGGAGGGGGGTCTGACTGCTCGAAGATACATTGAGGACATTCTCCTGGATCATGTTGTGACGTATGCAGGATATAGCGGGGAAGACTTCATGTTGGTGCATGACAATGCCCGGTGTCATTCAGCACGAACCACTCGGCAATTCATGGAGGAGGTTGGTCTCGAGATGATGGAGTGGCCAGCCCTCAGTCCCGACATGAATCTGATTGAGAATTTGTGGGACAAGCTCAAACGAAGGGTTCGAGCCAGAAATCCGGCACCGTCTAATAAAAACTAGCTCAAGATTGCGCTGGAAGAGGAGTGGAATGGGATACCCAAAGCCTTTGTCAAAATCTTAATAGGGTCTATGAGGAACCGCATGCAAGCCGTCGTACAGGCAAGGGGAGGCAATACCAAGTGTTGATTAATAAAAGTTTCCTTGTTTTGCTTGAATTTTTTGTTGTAATGGAATTTTAAGTATCCCCAATTTTTTTTCCTAAGCATGCATTTTGCTTGCGTTTTTATTCAAAATGCATTATAAAACAAAATATTGTACTGATTTTAACGATAATGGTGTCATTGTAAATTAAAAACATTAGGCTTTCAAAAAAAAAAGTTTCTTGAAAATCGGTTAAGCCATTTAAAAAAATACGCCTTTTTGTGCGCTCTGAAGGGGTGAGTCGATTTAGCTGCACGGAAGTGTACTTGTATCTTTTGTAAAAAGAAAAAATAATAAAATCTCATAACTTAATGATAGATCTAACTCAACATGTTAAAATGAACAATTCTCAATTATTTAAAAAAAAAAAAAAAAAAAGGTTACATAAACTTTACAAGTAAAAGTTGCCCACAAGATTTTTTCAATCTATATCAAAATATTTTCTAATAAGGTTTATCCTGATAAAATTTATGCTTATTTTTTAAAGCGTTATATTTTAGTAAATCTCGATAATTCACTCGTAAAACTTACAACTTACAGTTTCCAGTTATACAACTCAAAATTTCAATTAATTATTTCATAAAATTGACAATATTACGAAAGTTACCTGCAGGTTTCTCCTCTGAAAATTATTACAATATTAGAAATCAGAATTAATTTAACAGTTGAATTGATATTCTTAGCTCATTAAATTCTATTTCCATAAATTCACAAGTATTCGAATTTTTAAAACTCAATATTTCTTTGTAAGGCAGGCTTGCTTCGTTGCAATGAAAATTCATTTCAAAGATCGTTTTAATAATATTGTAATATTATTTTAAAGAATTCAAATTACCATTAGATTTTGAATCTGAAAAATTCAACAATAAATTATATCGAAATCAGTCTTAATTTCCTTAAAAAAACTTCAATCAAGGTTTTTATTAAAAAATAAGTATAAAAGAATTAATAGTTAACTAATTTCAGGGTCAAAGAAATCAAATATTTTCAGATTTAATTCAAGAATTGTAGTGTAATAAAAATTTCACTTCTTTTGTAGAAATACCCATAAAAAACATTTTTATTTAAAGTTTCAGACGATATCCTCAATCCTGTAGCATTTAGTTCCTTTAAGGAATAAAAATAGTGATATATCCCTTCAACACTTGTCTGTGCTGTGAAGTAAAATTTTACTTGAATTTAAAGAGATTTTCTAATCAGGAGAATATCACAGAATATTTTGTCGAATTTCTCTTCATAGAAAAAAATAATGTCAACTGTTTCGGCTTTCCATAAGTCATAATTTCTTAGAAAACAAGCAGTTTCTTCCTCTTGTTCTTCTTTTTCTTCTTCTTCTTCTTCTTATTATTATTATACATGTGTTTATCTCAGACAATGTCCGGAAGCCTTGTAGGCGGAGAAATTCATCTCAAGCCATCTTATGTTGAAACCTGAGGGTGATATTACATGTTTGTAATAATAAACTTTTCTGGATATTTTTGATAAGATTTTGTTGAAGTTCAATTTTTTCTAAATTATCAGTGAACTTCTTTGAAACAATTACGGTCGCCGATATCACCAATGGTACTATTTGAATTTGTTGCTGCTTCTCTATTCGCTGTGTTTCAATCGCTAGATTTTCATATTTTGTACATTTTTCAATTTCAGTTATGGAAATGTTTTGGGACAGTGGGACAGAAATATCAATTTTTTAAGTTTGTTTCTCCACTTTTTCAACCAAAACAATATCCGAACGATTGAAGTCAACAGCATTGTCAGTAACAATAGGTTTATTCCAGTAGAAGAGATACCACTCCGTTTCAAGAACTGAATCCGGCTCGTATTTACAGTATGGCATGGCAGAAGTTAAAATTCCAAATTTGAGAACTAATTGCTGGTGAATAATTTTGGCAAATTGATTGTGTCGATTCAAATAATATGAATTTGCCAGCATCGAGCAGCCTCCAATTATGTGATCTAAAGTTTCCGAAGCTGAACGTCATTTTCGGCAAGAGTCGTCGTCCGATGTTTTGGTAATAAACTTCTGATAGGTTTTTGTGCTTATCGCCTGATCTTGAATAGCATTAATAAATCCTTCCATTTCTGGGTGAAGGTAGCCATTCGTCAGGTATTGTATCGAAAGATTCTTAGTCGCCTGATCTTCGTTTAACATTGTAAGGTATTTCCCATGTAAACATTTTCCTTTTCAGGTATGTATTGTATCCCCAAGAGAAACTGGCGTTCTTATCTGACATAAATTTAGAGGAGTGTAGTTATTGTCAATGAATGCAATGCAATGCAATTTAAATAAATCTTTGTAGATTGTAGAATGATTTGTAGTTTTTGTACTTGTATTTGACATAATCTAGAAATGTTTAATAATCCTCTACCTCCCTCTCTATCTAGTATGTACAGACAGTCAACTGAGGATGTATTCAACTGAGAATGATGCATTCGGAATTTGGTAAATAATGTTCTAGTCTTTCTGTCCAAGGCTTATCAAAGTTGCTCCATTTCAGGATTCCAAAACTATAGGTTAACGTAGGCACAGCCCAACTATTAATCGCCCTTAATAAATTTATAGAATTTAGCTTAGTGTTGAGTAATTTGGTTAGTCGTTCAATATACTTTTTCTTAAAATGCTCGTTCAATTTGTGAGACAAAATTTTAAATTTTGTTCAAAACCGAGGTATTTATAAGTATCTTGTGATGTTAAAACCTTGATTAGAGTGTCAGTACCAGAATTCCCCGCATTATCCTACTTCCGTCTTTTAATCGTAACAACTCCATTTTAATGTCCTTGCTAAAAAAATTTTGTCGTTTCAATTAGGCAATTTAATTTGGAAGAGTTTCCGCCAAAAAGCTTAATATTGACCAAATACAAGAGATGGGTAATTTGACACTCTTTGTTCTTCACATCCATCTTGTAACTAGCAGTTGTTCTATTCAGTTATTCTATTTGGAAAAATAGAGAGAGGAGCAAGAACCAAGGAGATCCAAAGCGGACTGAAAGAGTCCTCTTGGAAAATAATCCTGGCTATTTTCACATGAGGACCAGACATGTTACCTAGTTTAACAGTCGTAGACCAATTGGACAGACAAAGCGTAAGAAATTAACTATAGATGGGTCACATTTGGAAATTTCGAAAACCTTAATTTACCAATCGTGCGGAACCGAATCAAAAGCCTTTCTATAATCAATATAACAAATTGAGAGATTGCGATGTTAATCTTGCACTTGCTTTAACAAAGTGCCATCAATAGTTAATAGGTGTTTACAATCAAAGGAGTTTTTTTGCAAACCTTGCTTGTAGGAGGTCATTTTCAATTAAATCAATAGAAAAAACAAACTTCTATATGACACTACAAAACAATGTGTATCACAGCTGCCAGTTCTTTAGCTGGTGTTGGCCTTCAAACGCATCGAATTCTTCCCAAGAATCTAGGATGTCGTAATGTATCGGCGCAAAATATGTGCTGATCACTACAAATTCAAAGGTTTTTTTGGGGGGGGACTCTAAGTCTAAGCAAAAATAAATGAAAATTCAGTGCCCTTTATCTTTATCTCAAAACGTGATATAAATAGTAATTATGTTTAAAATAAAATATAAAAGGGGGGGGCCCTCCCCCCCCTCCTCTGTCAAGGCAGTAGCCCGCACAGGGGTTTAATTAATTAGAACATTTTGTATATCTTTTTTTATGTTCAGTATTTTACAGATATCTTTTGGGTAGATTTATATAAGGAAAAGGGGTAAGAGAGAATGTTGATATTATTGTAAATATACTAAATATTTTTGTGATTTTAAGAGAATAAATTCAAATTCAAATTCAGTTCCCTTTATCTTTTTCTCAAAACGTGATCGGGGAAAGTTTTTAAAGAAACAGATATCTATAAGCTCAGAAACTAAACTACGTTAGTTATGTTAGTTAATTAAAGTTATTTGAAGCTTAATTTTACAATGATAACTTATGTTGACTATAATGAGAATATAAATAAGATTGAAGGTGTTATATTTAATATTGAAGTTTACATTACTGCAAACCAATCATCTC
>JAFIDM010095301.1:23434-66208 GCA_023159025.1 Thereuonema tuberculata | reverse complement strand
CTACAAATTTAGTTATGGTCTGAAGAAGTCTTTGTACATACAGCTACTAATAATTCCGTGAACAGTTCTATATCGAAAACAAATACATTTTCAACCTTTAATGTGAATTCTACAAAACACTAAATATCTGTAAATACGGAAATTTGTAATAATTTAGAATGGTAAATGTTAATATTGTAAAGTAATTAACTAGCTTAGAATAGTACTTTTGGCTATACTTAGAGTATGGCAAACATTCTTGAGAATGTGTATTTTCAATCATTACACACTAAAACCTCGCTAATACGGCATCCGATAATCCGGCACATTCAATAATCCGGCATCGGTCTAAGGGTTTTTTTTACACTGAATAAGCCTTCCGGGCGCGTTCGGCAGAGTTCGCGGGCAATCGGCTAAGGTCGGGCGTACTGTAGGTATTGTATTAAAATATAATACTACATGAAAATATATTTTGTTGTTTTCGTGTTAACATTTTCCATCACTACCGAAATCAGAGAAATCCCAATAGAACACGGGAAAATGGCCTGATACCTATTAATTGCCCTTTTGACTCTCTACTTTAGCGGTATTTCCGCTATCCTCGCAATAACGGCTATTTTTAGACGGCGCTCAGTAATCCGGCATTTTCGGTAATCCGGCACTGCCGAAGCCCCGAACGTGCCGGATTAGCGAGTGTCTACTGTAACTACTTTCAAATCCAGATACAAATACTGTATAAGGAAATAAAGTGAAATAATCAGATCCTAATATTTTGGAATCTGATTATTTAATTAAAAGATTTTGTTTATCAAGATTTCTAATCCATTTATCATTCTATTTCAGAAAACCTATTTTGAACATAAAACTATTCAAAGCACCCCCTTACAGGTGAGTGTGGTCCTTGGGGTCACCGCAGGTAAAGGTAGGATTCTATTGGTGATGCATAAGACGGGCGGCACTGGCCTCAATTACAGCCACCTCCACCCCTAGAGCCATAGGCCTCGAATTTACAATAGGGACTGCAGGCTTTTGTTGTAATTGAGGGTACTAAAGCCGTCCTTCTCAAAACTGCGAAAGATGAGCCGCCGATCGACTCGGAGAGGGATCACTATTTTCCAACTGCAGCCGACTGTAGAGTCTAATTTCTGTAGCTTTCCATAGCCAAAATATCGAAATAAATCGTGCTTGAATTCTTTTTTGTTTAAAACAAAATAAATAAAAGTTGACACCTATTACAGAAATTTATAAAAATAAATTAATTCAATTAAAATATAGATTATTTTATTGAATTTATTGATATAAATTATATATTATTATTGTAATTTCTTTAAACTTATTGTTTCGAAAATATGTTTGACCTAATAGTCAGAACAATTTAATTATGGTACGAATTTATGTTTGAGAAATGGATTTTTATTTAATATTATAATGGAATAACACAATAAAACTTTCTATTTTTTTAAAAATTAATTTCAAGTTAAATCTGTAAAATAGAATCTTTCAGGAACATTAAAAGAATACCGGTATATAAATACTAAAAAAGAGCTGATAATGAAGATTCTAAAATTATTTCCTGGAACGGTAACTTGGATTCAATATATTTTAAAATATTTGTTTTTTAGTGTGTATTCAAATTTTTATAAATTTCATTAGAAATAATGTTTTAATGTAACGTTTTCAATTAAAATTAAATTTTTTTCTTTTCCTACAACATATCATTTCTATTGGGAGGTCACATAAAGATTTCGGTAAATGAGAATTATTTCAATAAAACAAGTACATCCTCTCAATTTGTAGAAAATTCATAAGCAGAGCAACGATAGAATTGTATAAAGTATTAAATTATTAGTGTAAATTTGTTTAGCAGAATGAATATCTACTCATTAATTTAAGAACAAATCATTTCTACTTACTTCTCTTTCCTTTAAAAGATAATGGAACATTTAAATTTCCTCTTTTAAAATAACAGAATTATTTTCACCAATAAGAGAATATCAAAAACAAGAAAGAAAAAAATCATCCAAATTTATATCTAAATGTCGATTTATTATGTTCTACTAAAACTGAATAGATAAGCCCGGTACCTTGAGATAAACACCGATCAGTGGTCGTAGATCACGAAAATATATGCCACTCAAATTCTTTTTTATATAAGGTGGTTATAATTAAAGTTGATCTATTTCGATCATACTGCGAGCTGCAACCAATAGTCGGAGAGACACCAAAAGTTATATACATAGTATTCAAAGGAGGCACTCAACGATTCTGCAAAAAAAAATAGTTACAAAATCGTTCTCTAGAGGGCGCTTTTACAGCTATATGAACGGAAAACGAAAACAGAATGTTAATAAAACACATTTCACACAAACAGTATCAGACATTTGAATGAGTCATATGATATTGCTCAGTATGTTCCCCTTGACAAATGTGTTTCATTTGCAGACGATGAACTGTATGCTCAACTGCTGAATGTAGGTGATCAACAGTGATAGTTCGCACACGTAGCATGATACTGTCTTTTAGTTCTGCTAATGTTTCAATTCCTCCACGATACACATATCTTTAGCTATCCCCATAACCAAAAATCGCATTGAGTTAGGTCAGGAGAACATGGTGGCCAGAGAAGGAACTAATTACTCGTTCATTGGTAAAGTGTTGATGCAAGAAACTTTTCAGAACCTTTCAATATGAGGAGGTCCACCAACTTGCAGAATGCAGAGGCATTTCCTGGAAAACGTGTGGATTTTCCTTGGCCATCACACGGCAATTTTGGGTGTTCACAGTGACATTCAAATAAAAGTGTGCTTCGTCACGCCACAGGATGTCCCATGGCAACGACATATCAACTTCCATCCTCTCCAGAAAAATCAATCTGCTCAGACAGCTATTCATAATGACAATACTGCAATTCATAATGCATGAAATGTGTCACTGTTCCGCATCATCTCTGATTTTTGACAGAACTTTTTTGACAATCTAGTGGGTAGATATCCGTGACACGGAAATCCTGCTATGAGATTCTTTTTTTCTTCTGTTTTTTTTTTTTTTTACAAATCGTTTAGCATAAGCGGAAATTTTGACTTATGAAGGCTTTTCACTTTCTGCACTGTCCTCCATTTACTCAGGACCGATTTCCACTGTTGTTTAATGGGACGAAATAAAACAACTTCCAAAGGTCATCAATGATGTGTAATCTACCTACAAAACAAAATTGTATGATATTCCTTGACAACCAAATGCTCCAAGTCACCCCATGAAATGGAAGATGAAAAAAAAATTGGGTAGGTAATAGTTTACTCAAGAACAGGACCCATATGCCGTTCTGCCCACAATTTTTCTGCTATTCTCTGAAAGAAAATTGAGTACCATATTTACATTAGTGTGGGCCCGGTAGACGAGTGGGTAAGGGTGCTAGGCTGCGGGTTGGAGGTGCCGGGTTCGATTCCCGGCCTCGGCGGAGGACGGGAATTTTTCCACGGTTCTTTCTCCTCCAAACGGGCCCTAGGATCTACCGAGCCCTCTATAGAATGGGTACCGGGTTTCTTTCCCGGGAGTTAAAGGCGGGCGAGCGACGGGCCGACACCCCGTCCTCAACACTGGAGGTTCTGAACACTGGAGCCTACCCTCCAGTTGCATTGCGCGGTCCTCTGGGCCTGATCTCAACTTTAACTTTATTTACATTAGTACAGGCAGTAGACATAAGAGTTGTTTAGTGACAAATTTTTACGTTAGTTTTACATCTGAGCATAAATTTTTTTCCTGGGTCAAAAACTGCTAAATCTAAATATATTTTACTTTATAATAGATTACATTTTCCAGGCTACAAGATCCACGGCTGAAATAAAAAAGTGTAGTAATACACTTTCTCAAAAAAATAAAAATAAAATTCTCCAAATAATGTTTAAAACTGAGGTCAAAGTCACTCCATGTGATGGTAACCATAAATTTCATGTTTCCCTCCTAAGAGAGAGGAAGTGGTGGTAGTAATATATATAGTAGCACTATATAATAAAAGTTACGGTACATCACAGCAACTTCCAAATTGGCATCAGTTTATCAGTGCTGTAGTCCTTTGTATCTTCTCTCCTTTGTATCAGTTGCAAGATGTCTTTCTTTAAAAAAAAAACGAGGTGTTTACACAAACCATTGGTTTAAATATCTGAAACGGAGGATAACCAACATGATAAATATCAGATTGGTGACTGTAGAAAGGTATATGAAGCTTTTGTTGGCGTGATGATCGGATTCATTTGTGAAAATCGACGCTCACACATACTGGTGCATATGGCAATGTTCTTCGTTGTATTCCGAAGAGTAAGAAGGAACATTGAAATTTTCTTCTCCTTGAGAAAACATCGAACGTTTTGTCTATAAGAATGCCCAAATCAATTACTTACAGATTTTTTCCTGTATCACCATATATGATTTCAAAACTACTTAAAGATTTTTTTCTGTCTCACCTTATATGATTTCAAAACTACCTGGCCAAGTCGAACAGTACAACAGGTTAGCACATTCTCGAACGAAAATGTCCTCTGTTGCCCGAAGACTGTTCTCCATCCGTTGTTTCAGATAATTGAATAAAATTTATATAGGTCAATGTAGTTACTTTTTGGCCCTCTAACTAACACTTATTTCTTAAAACTTTAACTGTTCTTCTGCTTTAAGAGTTCTCTGTAATAGGATCCATTCTTTAGCCTTCCATCTTCAAACAGCATGATTTGATTTTGTTATTATTATAATATAGAATTGATAGAGTTATAAATATTTATATGTAACAAAGTTAATTATATTGATGACGGCTAACTAGTAATAAAGGATATGGTATAAAAATATTATCATAGAAAAATAGTATTATACTTGGTAAACATTTGCAAAAATAACGTTTATATCTAAGATGAACTTAATGCTTTAAATACATATATCTTTTCGATATAAATATCGACTTCTTGAAATATTTTAACTTCAAGCTTCAGAAGAAATAATCTAATTACTCTTCTATAGTATCAGTTCACATAGGAAAATTCGTAACCCTATTATCGTTCCATCAGTAGAAAAGTCTATCTTGGAAAATTATTTCACTGGATGATCTATAATATCTTCTGGTAATATTCATTATAATACGTAGTAAATGTTCTGTTTACTGTTACTCTTATCTTAACTATCTATCTAGTAATTCTTTATAGTTAATACTATTAACGTTCAATTATTTCGGCATTACGTTATAGCTTTCACTAGGATGATTCAGTTCAAACTTTAAACTTTAATTATAAACTTTTCCTCTTTACTTTACTTGAGTTATACTTGAATAAATAATAATTCCAATGCACATAAAGTTGTCTTCTCAGTAGTAATAAATAAAGTTATAAACGTCACTTACTTTGTCTTCTTCTTAATTACCCTCTATAGATCTGTGAGAAGTTTACACTGCGTAGCATCCCTTCTATCATCGAAATGTCTATGCTTTTCTTTAGGAAAGTTCTAAGACCCATTCTGTCTTGTACTTGCTTCTTTGTAGTCGTCTAGGCTTATCGCTTTGGATCTCGAACGTCGGACTGTTTCCCTTTATTTCACTTGTCCTCAGTTGTGCATCTTCATGGACTTAACTTGAATCTGCAACATCTTGATTCTATCATGCCGATAGAATACACTTCTACCTTCCGTCCATCGTTCATCGGCAAGGTTTTTTTTATCCTCACAGAGTTATTATTGTCACTAAGCAACCACGTTTTCTAATAAGACAATCAAACTTCACTTGCATCAGCATATTGTTCCTACTCTTGCATAACAATAGCAGTATATCTATTGTTATCAAATAATTAAATTCCTATCAACCTTTAGTTAAGGAAATATCACCAGTAATTCATATTGCATAATAAAATAAAGTTATTTAACAACAGATTTTCAATCTTCTGGTGGGCAGAATACAGTGTAATGTCACGAGACTGTAGCTCAAGACAAGTTCCAACAATCTGGGCATCACACATTAAGGCCAGATTCAAGATGAAATCAACTTTAGTAATCTATCTAAGCAATCCATCATAAACAAATCTTTCAGTTGAGACCATGCTTCCATCATCTTTAGTAGCTTTGAAGCGAATAACTAACACTTTGGAATTGTTCCCAAAAGCTGACACCCTTCTAAAACTCAATGACACCCTTTTTGTGCCCAAAATTCTGCCTATTTTCAGAATTTCTAATTCAAGCTGTTTTGCGTGTTATTTCAATTCTCAAGTTGTTTTGCATGTTGTTTGAATTGTTTCAATTCAATTGAGATCTTTGGTGAATGGTGATAGAGTGGATGTATTTTGTTTAAGAAAGACTTGAAGTGGTTCACTTGAGATGGAAAATCTTTTTTTATTACATCTCCAACAGACAGTTCAAGCCTATGATTACCACATTGCCAAGTTAAAGTTTGTGGAAACTACTTCATTAACGTCTCAACATCCTTGTAAATTCCCATTTTGACCGCCGCACCGTCTGTAGCATTTCCAATAAAATTTTCTTTGAGGAAATCACGAGAAAATCTTAGGGTTTTCAAAGTGTACACCATTGGGCCATATATACTTTCTGCAGTTAAATCATGTAGCTCAACTATATCAATAAAAATATTAGCAGGTTTATTCATTTCAGACAGTATGTTTCTTTAATAAATTTTTAACCATGATAACTGCCCAATTGCTGTACTTTCATCATTGTTAAGATATATCCTATATATCAAGATACACTCATTACCAAAAAAACGACGCACCTAGAAGTAGTTGTCCGATTGTAATGAAATTTCGTTTGCAAAGACATTGGGACCGCCCATGCAAATGATTAAACTTTGGTGTCCAATGAATGAATAGCGAGAGCTACAGCGCATCGGAACTGCGCACTCAGCAGATATAAGAAGCGATTTTCAATCTGATGGTCAAAATTTCTGTTGCATTGCGAGTTAGGATATCTTTCAACGACTGAAAAAATGCCTCGCCGCAGGATTCGAGCTCATTATGTGCAACTGTCAGAGTTTGAAAGAGGTCGTATCATTGGATTGAAAGAGGCAGGTTGGGCAGATCAGAGAATCGCTCGTCATATGGGTCGAAGTGATGCGGCGATTAGAAGATGCTGGCAGGAATGGGTGGACAATGGCAGATTTCAGCGTCATGAAGGTAGCGGTCGATCTAGGACCACAGGAGAGCGGGAGGATAGAGTGATTGTCAGATCAGCTGTCACAGCGCCTGAATCATCGTTATCAACCATCAGACGTGCTACCCGCACACGAGTGTCCACCATGACCATTCAGAGACGGCTGAGACAGCGACATCTACGCTAGTACCGACCGCTACGCCACCTGCCACTTATTTCTGCACCCCGTCGGGCCAGATTACAGTGGTGCTTGGCTCGATCCTGTTGGAATGATGCTGACTGGAACATATAGTGTTTAGCGACGAATCCTGCTTCCAACTGTGTCCTGACGATCGTCGCAGACGTGTCTGGAGACGCCCAGGGCAGCGTGCCGATCCTGCTTTCACTACTGCACGCCACACAGGCCCTCAACCAGGAGTTATGGTCTGCGGTGCCATTTCCCTTGATAGCCGGACCCCTTTGGTCGTCATTAGCAGCACACTTACAGCACAGTGGTACGTCGACGACATTCTGAGACCTGTTTTGATACTTTTCCTTTTGCAGTACCCTGGCCTTATTTAACAGCAAGATAATGCCAGACCACATACGGCACGTGTTGCTATTACCTGTCTTGCAGCTTGTGAAACACTTCCTTGGCCATCCAGATCCCCAGATCTCTCTCCAATCGAGCATGTCTGGGATATGATGGGAAGGCGACTGCATCCAGCAGGGAATGACCTAGCCCGTCAATTGGAGCAAATTTGGCAAGAAATACCTCAGGAGACCAGCAGGGAGCTTTATCATTCTATGCCACGTCGTGTGACAGCTTGCATTCAGGGTACAGGTGGGTCAACACCTTATTGAGCTCGTTACTTTGTAACTCTATAACTCTGCATTCAATTTGTCTGAAATTTTAATCATTTTCTATTCTGTACATAATCTTTCTCTCCACCAATTTTTGTCTCCATCGGACAACTCCTTCTAGGGGCGTCGTTTTTTTTGTTAATGAGTGTATATATCTTGAATCATATATATCATTATATATATATATATAATGTGACGAACCGCATCTTAGCTAAGATGTTGTAAATAATTTATAAGTTTATCTTGAATTTTAATAATTAAAGATATTAAAAGGAATGTTTAAATTTAAATTATTAAAGTAATTAAGTTAAAATATTTTTTTTTTTGGAAATTTAATATTATATTTGTTGAGGCAAAGTGGGAAAGGCTTAGCTTAGCTTAATTTTAATTTAGCTTAGTTTTGTAGTTGGGGATTTTCCGTTATCTGCACCTGGCATGACGCAATCTTGCACCTGCGATTGTCTTAAAGGTCAAACCATCCTTATTTGGTATCGAGACATTTCTAGCGATTTCATTGAAGCTTCAGATTGTGAGACATCGATTTCTTGGAAATTAATTATATCATTTTGCCTTATTTGGTCATAAATACTTTATTATTCAGCCATTGACTGAAAGCGTGATGACTCAATATGCATTAGCCTGCTTAATGTCAGGTGTCGCAAGAGACGTTCTCTCTCTCTCGTAGGCGTTCCTTGGAGCAGGAAGGTCAAGGGACCATTCCACCCACCTTGATACTATTTAGTATTACCATGCTAAGCTGTTTGACGGCTAGATAGGCCGTGTTAAACTAAGTTATCTAGTTAGGGACCGGGAAAACCAAGGATATATCCCGTATCTGCCGTCAAGCTCTTCTGCTTTTTTTTATTCCTAATAAAAGGAATTATTTTAACTAAGTGCTTCAAATAAGTGCTGTGAATTACTTAACATAGTGCTTCAAATAAGTGCTGGGAATTACTTAACTTACTGCTTCAAATAAGTGCTGTGGATTATTTATCTTTGTGCTTCAAAAAAGTGCTGTGAATTTTGTGAATAATTTGTGTGTCGTACGTGAAATTGTGCTTCAAATCCATGAGCCATGTGTTCACCGTTTTGCCAGTGGTACGGAAAAATTCAGTTCAACGGAAATTAGCCTCTGTCATTTAAAACTCAAGGTTTGTGTCCATATGCGACCTTGACTGCTAGGAACTAAATAACAAAGGTATTCTTAGTTATAGACAGCAGTACAAAGTCGATAATTGTATAATTTTTAAGTCCAATTTTTATTGAGAATTTAGTTTAGTGGAGCAGTGCAGCCGTGCTAAGAGAGCCGGAATTTCACTTTACGTTTGAGCTGCAGAAAGGCTTAATTTCGTTTTCGTACTTCCCGCCTTTAAGCCGAATGTACCATGTAAATAATTGCCAATAAAAATCTATTTTGTATTTATCGGAATAACTTTGTTGTTGTTAACGATTGATAGCCAGCAAATAAACGAGTGTTATTGTTGTGTTTAAATAAGTGAGTGTGTTTCAGTATGCTATCGGATTGCATGACTACCTCACCGAGATCAATTACCTAGTCCGAGCACCTAGTCCAAGCTATGATGACGAGGGGAGTGTGGCATTTAACACCAGCCTACGACGCGACCAATAGAAATTTATCAGGATCCTCTCCTGATTGGCGTCCAACACTACTCTCGCGTCCTCGTCGACCCCGCGTACCCGTCACTTATTTCAGCGTCCAACGTGGGGCAACGAAATTAAGATCGTATTAGCGCAGATCCGGTGCCAAAGAAATTCAGGTCAAACAGTGCAGACCCGGTGCCACGAAATTCAGGTGCGCCCAGACGCATAAAAAGTAATCCGTTGGTTGAATAACTGAAACAGACAAACATGTGTGATAGTGAGGACGATACTAGCAAGGAGCCGAGGGGTGCGTTTGCGGAATATCGTGAAGCCGTAAAATATCAGAGCGAGGAGGAGACGGATGGGCAAAGTACATCCGACCTGTCACCCATGATGCAGCAGTTGGATTTAGAAGGAGCGACAGCAGCTGGCGGCGAAGAGACGTCCACACCAGAGACTAACGCACCGGCATAGCTGCAACAATCGCCAACGGAGTCGCAAGCCAGTCCAATATCCTTGATCGAAATAGTGGAACTTATAAGGGCCATGACCAAGTAACAAACTGCAAAAACTGACGAATCATTTCAGAGATTAGATTCCAAGATTGAGGAACAAACTGTTAAAATAAATAAACTGAGTGCCACAGTCAATGAATTAAGTGCCAAGGCCAACAAACATAACGTGAAAATGAAGGAACTGCCACAGTCAATGACAAAATTGATACACAAGAAGCGAGGCTTTCGCAAAAAGTAGAACAAGTTTTTCAAAGCATCAGGGATGAAGTTCAACTCAAACTCGGTGATTTCAAAAAGGAGATCGACAAGCAAATGACCCAGGTTGGAGCGGTACTGCAGCAGAATTGCGATATCCTAGGAGGCAAGGTAGCCTCCGAACACAGTCAGGTCAATGAACAGATTGGAGTGGTTAAGAAAGACATGATGGGAATGACGAAAAAGGTCGAACAGGTGCACCGTGATGCTATCGAGAATACACGCACAGCTGAGTACACACGTGCACAAGGTTGAGTCCGGAGTCGTCAAACAAGTCCAAGAAGTCCGGCAGATTGTTGAAGAGAAAATCAAGGACGTGGGTGATACAATGGAGTGACTACCGACTACACCGGTGACGTTGGCGAGTACGTTGACAAACATATCAGCGCCGAACGCCTTCTTAAAGGCTATGTCAAATTACTTTGCTCTGACGAACATGAGAGAAGCATTAAAGCCTAGGATCATATATCCAATGCTTAAAGGAGCAGCTAAGACATGACTTGATACACTCGATCCATTTCCGGCGGATATGGAAGAATTTAAACAAAAGTTCCTAAATCGCTTCTGGGGAAAAAAAGCCCAGATGAGCTTCAAATTTGAACTGATGAACTCGCAAAGTCGACGAAATAATGGCATCATTACATCAGTGCGAGCCACCGATGTCGGAGGACGAAATCATCTGCTTGCTGACGAGACATTTCCCAGCGCACATTCAAAACATGCTCAAAAGCATTGCACCACTATCACTGGAAAAATTTCAGCTGATGCTAGAGAATTATGATCATTCCAGCAAGGGATTGGCTGGTGGAGACAAGAATGTAACCACAAGTAGCCCAATGCTATCAGGACCAACAGTTATAATCAGACTACCAACAGTGAGAAAGCAAAAGAGTCCCCGAACGAGCCGAGAAAAGAAGAACATAATACCGAGGGTAGAGGAAGCACGCCTAGGAGCCCCATCAAAGAATGGTGAAGAAACCACGGTGCCAGCGTTAGCCGAGACGGCCAAGCTACTCAACGAGGCACGGACACGAGCATACACGTTCAAACGATCAGTGTACACGAAGGAGGAGCATGATAAGTTGCTCCGCATCGCCAAAAAACTAATTATGTTTGGTGAGAAGGACCCCCAGCCAAACGACTTTGCTTTTTATGAGGTCCCCATACTTACAATCAAAACTCTGAATCCCGACGAGTTGCTAAGTTTTGGCGAAGGAAACGATAATGCTGTGAAGAGGCGATGTTCCTTGAAGGTGAATGGAGTGAATACCAACGCCCTTCTTGACACTGGCAGCATGGTCCCGGTGATGTCCAAGGAGTTGCTAGGACTAGCAACCGGGATCGACGAAATAATTCCATTCTTCCCTGTGGCTAAAAAACACCGTGATCGGCGTTAACGGGAAACAGATGGAAATAATTAGCCATCAAGCTATAGCTGCCATAGAAGCACGAGGTGAAAAATATCTTGCTACATGTCTTATATCGAAAAAAGTGATGTACCTCCTCATACTGGGCATAGACTTCTTGAAAGAGAACCAGGTACTTCTTGACCTGGAAAATATGGTGATAAGGTTCCCACGACAGGCCTTACAGATCCAATCAGACGAGGAGGAGGTCAGATTACCCGTCAACAGTGAAACCACTGAAACAGTGAACAGTATAAAAACGAGGTTCTAACAATTGGTTAATTATTTCTGTGAAAGAAAAACACTATTAAAACGGTGAAAATCCAAAACTTTATGTAAATTGTGAATTTGACAACAAATACTGTCAAAATGTTATTGTGAAAAAAAAAAAATTAACAAGAACTGTAACTAACTGTGCTTTGTAAAAAAAAAAAAAAAAAATTATGAAAAACTGAAGGATGGACTTCACCGAAGAAGCAGCAAGCTGCTTAAGCCATCACGAACAGTTGTATTTAGTTTGTAAGTAGCATAAGTTGTATGATGCGTTCGTCCTTGTTTGTTAATAAAAGAAATATTTTTTTTAATTTGCAAAAAAAAAAAAAAAAAAAAAACTGGTGGAGAGGTAATGTGACGAACCGCATCTTAGCTAAGATGTTGTAAATAATTTATAAGTTTATCTTAAATTTTAATAATTAAAAATATTAAAAGAAATGTTTAAATTTATATTATTAAAGTAATATACAATATATATCAAAACACATTCAACGCCAAACAAACATATATTTACAAACGAATTTTTGGAAAAGTTTCTTCTTTCCTTTGTCAAGTTTTAAAATAACAAACAATTTATAGATGTTAAATATCATGCCATGTCACAAATCCTGGACATTGTTACAAAATAATCATCAAAACAATTCTCCTTTCATATGCAAACCAACCTAAACTTTCCGTTTTAACTTAATTTCAATTATTTTATTCATTATTTAAAAAAACAATTATGTGATTCTTATTTATATTAGATTATATTACATCTCTAGGCAATTTTACTGATTCTGTATTGATTTCTAACACTTCCTTTCTATTGATATTTTCATTCTTTGTATTTCTGAAACTTAAATTTTCGGTAATATCAATACAACTAAACTTTAGAAGCAACTAAATATTACACGAATTTACGATTTGTAATTTTATACTGCAATTTCACTGTCGAATAAATAAATGAAACACAAGTCAAGAGAAAAGATGACATAAATATGTAAATTAAACATTGAAATTTAAAATTAATACTTACGGGCTTGGCATTGAAAAAACGAATATGAAAAATTAATATTTACATTCGAAGAAACTTCCTTCATAAAAAAAAAGTGGGATACAATTTAAAGATTTATTATCAATAATGTTCTTCGTTATATATTAACACAAAAATATATTCTTCCATTTCATCAATCTGTTCAAAATTATACAACGATATTTTGCGGAAACTAACGTTCTGCTTTGTCAAGTTTTTCGCAAATAAATTATAGTTATTTTTATTTGCGAAAACTTAACAAAATGGAACGATAGTTTTCGCGAAATATCGTTGTATAATTTTGATCAGATTGACGAAATGAAAGAAATATATTTTCGTTTTAATAAAATTTAATATCAGTTTTTAATCATGTTTAGAAAGTTAAACTTATAGTAAAAAACGAATAAGTTATTAATTAAACGCTATTAATTATGTTGACTTCCATTAATCATTGATACCGACTCCGTCTTCATTTCACTGAAAATTTCTACTTTAAACAAGCCTACATGAGTCTACTTTTGTAAAATGAATGACTAAAAGTCAAAAGCGATTCTGCACCCACAGTGTATTCCTTCCTTTTATCGAATTTGGCCAACTAGGGGCCACGTAACTAGCTCAACCTGACAACGTCAGGGCGACGCTAGTGAAATTCAAGAAAGGGGGGACGAGAATTATATCCCGTCCAGGATAACCCTGAGATAGTAAGTCCCAGGTGGGAAACGGACGAAACAAAGAAGAAGAAAGAAACAGCCATGCCACCACCGGGATTTGGACCCGGGTACTGGCGCATCGGCCACAATGGCAGCCCGCCGGCTAAACCGCACGGCCACGCCAGCACGGCCCACAGTGTATTATTATAAATTGATAAACATTATAATATTGCAGAACTATTGTCGATCTAACATGTTTTCGAATAAAGAGAAATTTCTATATTTTTAACATTCGTATTATAAATGCTATCCATTAGGTTCACTAGTTAAGGTAAGAGGTAAATAACTGAATACACCATCTGTAATATTTCATGATTATTCCAAAATAATTTAATTGCTTCTTGTAAACATTCTTACAATTTATGAAAAGCTGGTGAGCCCCTAAGATTTTTATTCTTCATTTCTTATTTTCAATTTGTACATCGCAATACTGTAACGATATTTATTAATTGTGTATTCTATTTTATCTTTTTGTAATAGTTCTATTTATTCATTGTATATTCTAAGTTTTCTTACTGTTTATAATTGTAATGATCTTCATCAGCATTTATTCTAATTTTTACTGTTTGTTTTTTAATTCCATATTTTTCATCATATAAAATTATCTCCCTTCTTATCTCTGATTCTTCTTATTTAAAAAGACAGATAAAAGTCAGTTAAATCCCTTGTATAATTTAAATTTCCCAATCAATTTCTGGAGCACGGCATCCAATCAAAGCCTTGTAAATACCCTATTTAAAGCCCTGCATCGTGTAAGAAAGGAGTTCTTGCCAGATCTTACTATGAGTCATTTTCAGTCTTTTTTTAACCGAACTATTGGCTAAAAAAATATTTTTGCCCACTCCTCCTGCACAAGTTGGATGCGTGTTTGCGGACGCATCGGATGCACGCGAATTCGGCACTCCAATTCATCTCATAGACGTTCAAATACGGTTGAGGTCCGGATTCTGGGCTGGCCACTGAAGTTCATGAACATTATTCTCCGGAAACCAGGTGCTGACAACATTGGCCTTCTGGCACGTCGCATTGTCGTGCTGGAACACAAATGGCCCTTCACCGAACTGCGACCAGAACATAGGAAGCATGGAATTCTCTAGAACGTCCATATACTGAGTGGATGCCATGTTCCCCTTGATCACAACCAACGGACCACGTCCAAACCAGGAGAAACACGACCACGCCATCACATCACCACCGCCAAACTTCACTGTTGGGATGACACAGTCACGTAGCAGCCGCTCCGCTAGCAAACGCCACACCCAGGTGCACCAATCCGATCTGTAGAGTGTGAAACGCGATTCGTCGCTCCACGTAATGCTCTTCCAGCAGTCCATTGACCAAGACCGTCACCCTTTACTCCAGGTCACACGACGCTGGACGTCTATAGGGGTAATGTTAGGCTTGTGGGCAGCAGCCCGACCGGTGTATCCTTCGGCATAGAGCTACCGGCGAATCGTCATGGTTCTGACAGTTTGTTAGCGTCGCTTGCTGGAAGTACTACCGCCGTTGTTCCGCTTGAACAGCCCTGTTCTGCCATACCAACCTCTCGAGGCCCCTCCCGTCTCTATCGGGTCAGCATGCGGGCTCGGCCACCTTCATAACGTCGTTTTTCCACTGCTCCACGTTTCCACTTCGTGATAATTGCATCCACAGTCGACTTTGGCAGGTTCAGTATCGCTCCTATGGCTTGCACACTCTGATCACTAATGTTGCAGACTAATTTACGTTGAAAATCCCTCAGTTGCTTTGATGGTGGCATTTTACCTCAGCTCGAGATTAGACACCCAATGACTCCAACTACACATGAGCGCATTGTTTATAACGAATATATTCAAATTATTGCCCGAATTTGCTTGGGTTGTTCCGGGTAAGAAGTTATCCGTATATTGGATCAAAAAGTTATTCAAACATCTCACAGCCCTTGGAGTTCACCTGTTGTATTAGTGAAGAAGAAGGATGGAACTGGAGATTCTGTGTGGACTGTAGGAAATTTAATGCTGCTACGAAAAAGTATGTTTATTCTCTTCCAAGAATTGATGACCAATTGGACGCTGTTGCTCATTCAGCCCATTCTCGACCGTTGATCTTCGGACAGGTACTGGTGTATCCAAGTTGACGAAAACAATTGTGAGAAGACAACTTATGTAATAACTGACTGACTACGAATTCAATATTATGGACTACGTAATGCTTCTGCAACATTTGAACGTTTAGTGGACAACACTCTTCGTCAATTGAAGTGGACTGTTTGTTTGTGTCGTCTTGATTACATCCTTATCTTATTCATGTTACATTGAGGAGTAATTACAAAGACTTTACACCGTCTTAGAATGACTTCACGTCGCTAAAATTTCTCGAAAAAGTGCACCTTCGCCGCTCGCACAGTTACAATCCTGAGACACATTACAAGCAGAGAGGGGTATTCGTCCGAACCCCGATACCGTCGGCTCAGTCAACGATTATGCTGTCACTATCGAAGGTTCATTTTCAACTTTGCCATGATTGCCCGGCCATTATTCGTTCCAATGAAGGAATCACAGCCATTCATATGGGAAGAACAACAACAAATAGCTTTTGCTACACTGAAACAAGCCCTCATCTCCGAACCGATCTAGCACATTTGGATGAGACAGTCCCTGCTGAGCTTCACAAAGATGCATCAAACAATGAAACAGGATTCGTACTAGTTCAAATCAGCGACGGAAAACAATATGTGATCCGCCTACGCGAACCCAACGTTAACAAAAGCTGAAGAAAGCCATCACACACAAGGAATACCTAGCAGAAGTATGGGCAGTCGTCAAATACCGTCCCTACATCTACGGCCATGAATTCACCGTCATCACCAAACATCACGCCTTATGTTGGTTAGTGAGTCTAAAAGACAAATTATTAGATGGTCCCTGCGATTACAGGAATACAACATGAAGATCATTTACAACTCTGGAATCAAGCATCTCGATGCAGATTGCTTATCCCGATATCTTGTTCAACCAGCCAAGCCACAGCCGAACTTGATCAACGCAATTTAGTTCCTCAATCAAATAGTTAATTTGATTGATAAATAGTTGTTCAAATAGTTAAGATCACCACAAAATAACGCTGAGATCCTGTTTTTTGAAGCACATCGATGCAGAGCAATCACACAACTACACGATAGCCATGGATATGAGCTTAGAGATTACATACTGTATAAGCGGAGTTCCGAACCAATCTCCAACTCACTATTACTTGTGATTCCAGCTTACCTCCGACGAACTGTCATCGAAGCCTGTGACTAGGATCGAACTGCCGCTCACCTCGGTACAGCGATGACGATCGCTCGAGTCCGCCAGAAGTATTTTTGCCGGGACAAAGCAAAGCTGTATGCCGCTGTGTCACTCAATGTCTCACCTGCCAAGCTAGAAAAAGTCCATCTCAATTCCCACAAGGCAACCATCAGTTCTTACCCGTCGCAGACACCATTCTACCGTGTAGGTATTGACTTACTAGGCCGCTTCTCGAATTCACCCGCCGGCAACCTATGGATTGTGAATTGATCATTTTACTAAATATACAGTTACTAAAGCCCTGCCGAACACTATCACAAAGGCGATAGCAAAATTCTGTGAAGATTATATTATGCTTAAGCATCGAGCGCAGCAGATACTACTATCAGACCGAGGATTGCAGTTCATGTTCGCAACGCTCTCCGAAGCACTCCAGTTGTGTCGTACAATCCATCACAAGACTTTCATCTATCATCCACAAACCAACTTTGTGTCTTTGTGAGAAGCTAAATAGAACTTTAGCCAATATGATTTCAATATATGTTAATATTCACCACAGCAACTGGGACTCCATTTTACCTTTCATCTCTTTCTCTTTCGTCTCTTTCATCCGTCCAGCATAGCACAGGTTATACTCAGTTCTACCTCCTACATGGAAGAAATTTCCATACAACAATCGATACCTTGCTGCCTGTGAAGCTTGACAATAAACAAGACAATCTGCCTTCTTCAAAGCATCATTAGACGAAAGCATATCAACTAATTTATGTTTGTAGTAGCCCTCTTTATTCGTTGTATATTCTATAATATACATCAGTTATCTTATTGTTCAGAATTGTAATAATGTTTAAAATTATTCTAATTTTTATTGTTTGTCATTTAATTCCATTATTTTACTCAAATTTTCCGTTAAGCGTGCCTCTTACCTCTGATTCGTTCTTATTTAAAATTTAAATTTAAATCCCCCAATCAATTTGTAAAGCACGGCAACCAATCCTAGTCCTATAAATACCGTATTTATATCTCTTCATCGTGTAAATAAAAGATTTCTTGGCAGATCTTACTATTAGTCCATTTCAGTCTAATCTTACTTGAACAAGTGGGCGCAAACATTACCACAATACCTAAACCAATAACATAACATTTAGTAAGATCTTTATAAAACTGTTTTTATTTTAATAAATGTAGTTTTTTTATTTCCGTACCAATTAAAGAAAACAAAATTAAATTAGCATGATTATTGGGTTTCATTTAAAAGTTAAGAGATATTCTTCGAATAGACCGAAATGAAAATTAACAAATATCAAATACTTCCGGTATGCATTGTTCAAAAACATAGACGATTTCGAATTTTCAGAGACTACTACTTATATACCAACAATTTATTTACGCAAAACATTTCTTTAAAAACAGCAAGATGGTGTGGAGTTCTTCTGTAATTAGATGCATTTCGAAATTAAATCATTAATTTCAAATTTACGTAATTAAATCGAGATAGAGATGATGTATTTAACTATTTGAATTACAAATTCGATATTGCAATTACGTTCATGCATTGTATTTCATCTGTTCTTAATTGGTCCATTTTGTAATATCAAAATAATATCTATAAAAGCTAAAAAAAAATCAGGGCAGAATTATTTCTCAGTACGGCAATACATTCCATTTTAATAAAATTGACAATTATTTGACAATTGACATTTGACGATTTATTCCAGAATCAGAAAAAAAAACCTTCAAAATAATAAGTATAGTATCTTTAAGGTTTTATTTATAAAATTCCCCTTTTTTTAAAGAAAAGTTTATAAACAAATCTATCGCCTATCTCTCCGTTTTCAGTTTCATGAATTTTCCAATACAAAATACAAAACCTAAACGAATTATGTGAGTATTCTACTATAAAAAATTTCTAAAAAGCATTTGCGGAGACTACACAAAAGAAAAAGAAAAAAGTGTATAGTGTTATTATGTTGAGAAGTCATACAATATGGTGAAGAGAATAAAATCATATTATTTTTGTATATATGTTTTCTTCTTCCAATACTGTGTTTTTATTCATCATATAATCAAAGTGAAAATAACATATATTGCAGCAGATATATTATTTATTTCTTTGAAAATGCAATGGAGCAAAATACAAGGATACAATATTAAGATATTCGAATGTGGAAAAATGTTGTGTTGTAGATAACAAAAGTTGTCAATATCTCAATTTTAGTGCTAGTGAAGTAGGAAAGAAGTCATCTGATTTCATTATTCACAAATAAAAGCCGACGCACCTGTCTATTCAAAGAACAGATAAATTTAATACAAATTTATACACAACTGTAGTTTCAGCTATACAAACGAGTATCCTTTTTGAAGACCTGAAGAAGGATACTCGTTTGTGTATCTGAAACAATAGTTGTGTAAAAGTTTGAATTAAATTTATTTGTTCTTTGGATAGACAGGTGAGCTGGCTTTTACTTGTGTGTAATGAAGATGGACATTTAATTATTCTAGTCATCTGATTTATTTGCTTCAATTTCAATAATTTCATAGAAAAGAACTAATGGTATTTCTGGTGGATGAAATTAGTTAACAATTAACAAACTGATATTTATTCAACCTTTCACCCGATAAATATTAAATAAACACGTTAAAATTTGAGTCCAATGTTCAAACTGACATCTAGAGACAAGCCTGTTTCACGCTTATTAGGCAATCATCAGTTGAGATACAGTCTTGTCTTGAGATGTCAGTTTGAACACTGGTCTCAAATTTTAATGTGTTTATATATCTTTTAAGCGCTTTTCCTTTATTTTGATGCGCATAAGAATTTAATTGAGGCTGGCAGAGTCCAGCACAGAATTTTCTTTTCTTTTATTTTGAATGTGTTTTTATGCTTTTAGTTTATAATCATAAAGGTTCCACTGCCTTTCTTATTCAACTTCCAAGTCACCTCCGTTATGAGACCTGCAATGTTCATTCTGACTACTCTCAACTGATGATCGCCTAATAAGCGTGAAACAGGCTTGTCTTGAGATGTCAGTTTGAACATTGATCTCAAATTTTAATGTGTTTATTTAACATTTATTGCCAAGTTTTATCGAGAAATTGGTTGCTGTGTTCACAAATTAGTTTTACATATATTTTTAGCAGGATGACCATTCACTGTCATTTATAAACGAAACTTCATATTAAAACCTTTGAAAATAACTCTCATTGTTATTAATTTTCATGTTTGTGTGTGTTAAAATATTAGAAAAGGACATACAATATAGAGAAAATAATAACAACAATAATCTTCATTAATTGTACATGTTTTGTAATGAAGATTATTGCTGTTATTATTTTCTTTATATTGTGTGTATGGTCCTTTTCTAATAACTTTCATTGGTTCAGATGTTGAAAATTAACAACAAATTAGCAAATATATAAATAAAATAAATAAATAAATAAATAAATAAATAAAAGTTAGTATAAAAGTGTTTACCTGGGAATGTTTAGATAATGTTGATTTATTGAATAAAAATAAAATAAAACAAATTAGTGTTGCAAAATAACCTTCAATGTGGTAAACGTATTATATATCCAACATTTCTTGAAATAAATATCTTATTGCTAGGATATTAAATTACGTTTATTAAAATATAATTTAATTAGTAAGAGTAATTAAGGAAAAATTAAAATAGAGAATTTATTTTGCTTGAAAAGAATTTTTTTTTTCTGTAACTTTATTATGATTCTGATATCTTTGTCCCTCTAAGAGAATGTGTCTAGTCGTAAATTGAATATGCAGATTAGGACACAACGTAACGGGAACCCACGTCATAAAACGTAGTTTTATTATGATTAGGGGAGTGATGAGTTGAGTGGTTAGTTGAGTGATTGGAAGGTCAAAGTTAGTGATTGTTAGTGATCGGATGAAGTAGTGACTAATACGATTCGATTGGATAGTAACTGATTCAGTGAGTCAATGGATTCAGTGCATGGACGATTCAATATGCTGATTTTCCACGGTAGGGTCCATTCCAGCAAAGTGGACTTTCGAATAGATTGTGAGCAGTAAACGTACGAAGTCAACAGCTCTAAAAGCTAAGTACAAAAGGTGCGCTTAATTGTATCGACAGTTGAAACGCAATGTCAGTTAGTTCCAGAAATTCAGGACTTAGTGTTCGCTTTGGAAAACGAAATGAATTGCAACGAAGTCAACTGGAAGGCGTTACAAGTTACTGAAGAAATGAAAAGAAATTCTTATGAATGGAACGAAATATTAATGGATTCAGTTTAGAACTGATAATTTAATATTGACATAAGAAGGACTTTCTAGTGAATTATGACCCACGTTATTATACTTCAACACATGAAATTATCCAAGAATAATTATTAAGGAGAAAGCAATCTAATTAGGATTTCCGTTCCTGTAATTGAAGATAAAACATTGAAGAATTCTCGGCCAGTTCAACCGAACGAAGTTAACCTAGGACTGAACCATTTTGAACTAAGGTGTGTCGGCGTAGTTATTACTTCATTGAGAACTGTTGGTAAATTAAATAGAAAAGAAAATTAAATTCCGACTGAAGTTATTGCGTACTTAATAACGAATAGAATTAAGAAGAATAATACTATTGGCTATCTCGGTAGCCAGTGCCATTGAATATACAGCTGATGAACTATGACAATGAGTTATGGGAACAAGAAAGCAAATGTGCGACAACTACGCTCCATGTTTAAAGTTCCAAAAGTGTGAAGTGCTCATCAGTAATTAGGATTTATTGTGCATCAAGAAGAGACTGGCGGCAGCGCTACAAGTATTGGTCAACGCAGCAACGTCACGGAAGGTGAAAAGCAAACCTGAGACGATAAACTGTAAGTAATGAAAATATTTTATTACTTCCATTTTGGAGGGTCCTATCATTACGAAGATGAAGTACTTCAGACTTTGACTCTTTATTAAATAGTACAATCACTAAATTAAATATATTCACATAATGTGATAATAGATAGAAAAGCCTTAATATTAATTATTATTTAATATCTTTGTAAACAAGATAAAGATAGACTGTTCCCTTAATACGGTGAAAGTAACCATTAATCATACTTGGTGAGAAATCATTCATACAGGTTAATTCCTTTAATCAAATGAATCACGTAATCACACAAGAGTTGAGAAAGCATATTTGTTTTCACAAAGGTGCAATTGAGTAAGGGCCATTATTATGCATAACAAGTGAACTCTCGCGTGTGTGTGAACTGTATTGTTAATGTTTAAAACAATCATTCCACATTTATTAGCATTATTATTAAGAAGCGTGTGTGATATTAAGTTATTAATAATCAAAGGATTACTTTGTGGTTTTGTTTTTTGTAGTGCGTATCAAGTGGATACTTAAGAAGAATTCATTATTATTTTGCTAATACTCAGTTCAAGAACTGAAGCAGACTTTATGAGTGTTAAGTCTACTAAGCGTCTTGATAAGTCACTTATATATAACCATTATCCTGAAAGAATTTTAAATGAAAATAAATCATCACTTGATTTTGTATTGCCTACCCCTAATTTTCTTCGTGGTGTTCTGTAAATTACTATGCGCTCTGCACCTAATCGCAGCACTTATTATCATCAATTTAGAAAAAAAAAATCTAGATTATTTTAACAGTTACAGATTTCGTAAACATTTGTGAATACTTGAAGTAAAAATTGAAAAAAAAAGGTTTATTATGGAAATTTTATCATTATGAAATTCTAGCTCTCTAGCTGAATTATGTCTCTTTTTATTCATTGGTTTATGTATTAAGAAAGTGATAGTGTTCAGATGCTGGACAAAGAAAATATAACTTTTTCTCAATTTCAAAGATCAATTAATAAAATATTTATATATTAGTCTCACTTCGATGCCTTTTGTGATGAATAGAAACACTGTATTGAAAGAAGAAAAACCTATATTAAAAACAGGGCTTGATTATTATTCTCTTCACTATATTTATGATTTCGATGCACAACAAGCTCACACAGTTTTGCATTTTTCTTATATGTACAGTCACATCACATGCTTTTTAACAATTATTAAATTATTGTAAACACTGTGTGTCATATGAATTTTTGTGATCTATCGCATGTTGCAAAGCATATGCAGAGATTCTACACAGAAGAAAAAACTATTCGTCATATAAAGCATCGACGTGAGAATCTTTAAAATAAAAGGAAATAGTTTGGCGATATGTGTGTGTGTCCAAAATGTTTAGCATACTTTCTACAAACTTGAAATTTGGCTTGTCGGTAAGTTCGATAGCGTAGACTATGTAAGAAGTATAAAAATAATCTTTGATATTTTGGAAGGGGCGGAAAATGACCATTAAGAATCAATCGGAAACCAGGACACTGTGGCGCTTATCCGGAATACATCTGAGTTATGCGGTCTGCAATGCTTTCCCCCTGTTATATGGGTATTATCGCAGCTTTATTATTAATAAGTTAATATAGGAAATATCGAGATCTTTAAATACAATATGAAGAAAACATGAAAATTACTAAAAATTCGTAGGAACCATCAAACTTTATTCTCAATATATCAATAGCTTCAGTTATCTATACCTACAAAAGGCGAAACCCACTCACTGAATCACTAACTCACTCATCAAGGCACAGTCAAAACTTCTGAACCTAGTAACATGAAATTTTCCGGTTGGGTTCCCTTTGCGACTTAAGTGCTCACTAAGAATGGATTTTGAAAAATATTATCACAAAGGTGTACAAACCGGGAAGGTTAAAGTTAATTGCAGGTTATACATAACTCGGAAACGGTTTGGGCTAGAAACACGAAATTGGACATGAGGATGCTTTGTCATTATCAAAAAGTCCCGTATTTTAATTGTCGATACTAGCGTCATAGGGATGTAAAACGAGAGGGAGGACTTTCTTGAATATCTTGGAAACTGTTTTAGTCAGAAACACGAAATTTGACGAAAGTATTCTTTCTCAAAATCAAAAAACCCTTATTCAACGAATTTTCGATATTCGTCCTTAGGGATGGAGACGGAAGGGGTAGAGCAATTTTCTTGAAATCGTCACAGATGCACCTCAAGGCGACAATTGGAACTACTAAAATTTATTGTTATTCAACAATTGGATCTACAATATTGTTGTGAATAATAGCGCCACGGATTAAATTGATGCGGACAATTGGAACTAAAATATTGTGCAATATAACGTTCCATAGTAACCAAAAGGCAAAATTAGAAATACGGCTTGTAAACGGGAAGGAGTTGAGAGTATTGTCAAACATTGTTGAAGGGTACTTCATATACGGAGTTTTCGGTATGGCAAAAGATTTTATTAGAAAAATTCCGGAACAATCTTTAAATGCTTATTTTTACAGATATTTTGCACCAAGAAGAACAAAGTTAAAAAAAAAAAAAGAACTCTGTATTTTATATATAAATATCGAATAATACTTGTTTTTATTAGTAAAGAATAATCAATTCTGGAAATTATGGTAGAGGTTAAATACAAGTATAGTCTAATAATTTCCAATTACAGAAAAAAGCTTTCCGTATTTCCAATTTGCGACATGGATTTTCGAAGAAGACTTCGTGATTTCAGTTCGACGGAAAGCCGCAATATTACCCTGTGAGTACAGTTTTATTTTCCCTAGAGTTTCGTACTCTCTTCGTCCGTACTAAGAAGTTTAGAACTTGCCTTTTGACCGAAGCAGTTTAGGCCCAGTTTAGCGAGCCGAAGAACAGACTTTCAATTAACTTGCTTAAATAATTTTAGACTTTAAACTATTCGATAATTAACGTTAAAGAAATAGATATGTTAATATAGTTGATTATCTGTAGGAATTTTCTATATAGCTAAAGGAATTCCATTTCTCTGTGTGAGAATGTATTGAGTTTTAAAAGAAGATTGTTTTATTAAATATTTATTTTGTTACACTTTCGCCTTAGTTTATTCACTTCCTTTTTTAAGCCTGTTAAAGTCGGAATTTTACTAGCTTACCAGTTAACGAAAATCTCTGCCGAGGAAATTTAATTAGGTTTATTTTCTCCTCGATACCTTATTATCACATAAGGGTTTGGCCCCAGTAAAGTAAAATAAATTACAAACGGTTAAGTTTAATTTCAATATGTTAAAAAGTTATAACAAGTTTTTACGGCCCCCATGCGGATATCTCGAAAACTATTAACCGGAGATGAAAATGAATCGCAAATTCGGACTCAGGGTTAAAATGTCTATAAAGTGTCCCATAAATCAATATCAAATTCAGAGTAACACTTCGCAACGTTCCCTTGTAAGAACTGACTTAACACCCTATGGAATGAAATAAACCCAGCTACTCTTTAAGAGCAAGTGAATATTTAAGGTAGAATGAAACAGATTTGAAAAAACAGAATTTTGTTTTTAATTAGGAATTTATAGTAACTTAAACATAAGTGTAAAGGTTTCATAGAACTAAACGTAAGTGTCTTCTTCCACATTGTTACAAAATATTGTTTTTGGCGGTTCACCATCCCATATTTGAAAGAAAAATTTTGTTGAAAAATAAAATTACTTAATATCTTCTTAACATTGTTTAACTTTTCTGCTGATATGTAGTTTTGAGGCTCAACTCTGTTAACACAAGATTCCAGGGGTTCCAATGAGCCATGCTTAAGAATAAAGCTTTCTTATTATATGAGCTTAGGGATGCACTCTGCAATCACAATACGTGATGTGTGCAATGTAATTCCATCTTGCATGAAGTTTAGGGCACCATGCTGTTGCAGAAATGGAAACGGTTGGTTTCGCAATAAAGATTTAAAAGCTTTGAGTTGTCTTAAATTTGGGAACCATCAATCATAAATTTGTTACGAATAATGGTCCTCGATCCCTTCTGATGCCTTTGATATGCCTGTATTCACTTAATGCCGTAGTCTCTTTCGAATACAACTGATAATAAAGCTTCAGAGTAAAGTTTTGTCGACAGATGCTAAGGACATTTCCTGTGCTCTTATTGATTATTTAAGACTTGGGCATGCATGACTATTAGACTATCGTGTGGCAACTTCATGTGCATAGCCGACAGTGGCTCCTGTAGAGCCCTGGTGATGACTAAATAAACTAGAAACTTTTTTCTCATGAATGCACTCTCCGTGACCTATTAGCTTAAAATCCAAAGTTTGAGATCGATTTGTCTAATATTTATCATTTTATGGCGCTTCAAACACCTGACGTTATTTCTTGGACACCTCGTTTTAAGAAAGTGATTATATTCAGACGCTAAGCAAAAGAATGATTTTATCAATTTTAAAGATAAATGATAAGTAATTCATAGCAACTAAATATCACAAGTTTTTATGAGAAATAATTTATACTTTAATTTCAGTGAAGAATGGATAAATGAAATATTATTAATTATTTAAAATAACAACTGCGTTACAAAACTCTTACTTACGAGCTAGGCATTAAAAAAAAAGAAAAGTTAAATAATTATTTATTTAACTTTATTTATAAACTTCGTTTATACTAAAAATTGGGAAACAAACATTAAATGCGTATTTTTGAAAGATAATTGAAACCAAAAACACCAAAGAAAAACAAAAACTCATTAATATTTTTTATAAAATATCGATTATTACTTTTATTGTTTTTATTGTTAAAGACTAATCAGTTTTTAAATTATTGTAGAGAAAAGAGATTAAATGTTTAATCTCGAAATTTTATCATAATGAAATTGTAGTTCTTTAGTTAAATAATATAAACTACTCACAAAATTTAGAGGATATTGCGAAATGAATGTAATACACCCAAAAAACACAGGCATTTTAGTTTATTTATCAAAGAACATCATCAGAAAAGCAAATGACACGAAAATAGAAGTTGTCTGAATACGCAAATGAGGTGCAGAAACAATTTATCGCGATAAGGAAAACGTGACATATGGACGGGGATTAACATTCGCATGTCGAACTTAAAAAATTTGTCGCACACTGAATTAGGACAACATTATTACCATTTACCCAAAATAAGAGGGTTTCAGTAAGTGAGACAAAACAAAACTTAACAAAATTAAAAAAAATAAATTAAACATCAATCAACAAAAAATAAAGAACAATATCTAGTTAAATAAATTAAACCTAAATAAAAAAAATTAAAAATGTTAAAATATTTATATAAAAATTTAATAAAACCAGTCTTGTGGTTAAAATGAAAGAAACAACAGACCAACAACCAAAGAAAAAATTAAATAATTTAACTGAAGTCTTTACAAACAAAATTATAAGTAACACCGAAAACACCCACGAGCAAGTCAAACATTTCGTCCAACTCCACCAATTAGCCGGGGGATGCAATCGCAGGACTACACCAGTCTCGGATAGGCCGTCGAAGACCCTACCCATCCAAGAGCGGTAAAGTTCGCGATGCACGCGCTACATTGCTCCCCTTGCCCGAAAAGGCTGGATCATCTGAGTGTGCAACAAAAAGAAGAGAGAGAAAAAAAGTTTATTAATAAATTAAGTGAAACACATATAAAAATAAAAGAATAACTATCACCATAAAACTAAGGAACACAATGCACAGACAGCCTACAATGCACCCACATCAATCTGGGGAGAAGGACAGCAGGATCAAGCCCACCCGCCGCGTTGCTCCCGAAACCCGGAGCTTCGGAAGAAATGCCACCGCACAAGAAGACTAGCACAACGAGCCCATGGACGAGAAAACTATGATGAGTTGAAACAACAGCACATGGAAACCAGCCGTGCTCTTGTCAAGAAGGCCATTAAAGTCAGTAAACAGAGTGCTTGGAAGGAACTTTGTAGTTAGGTTAATAGCGACCCGTGGGGTAGACCATCTAAGACGGTTATGGCTAATATGAAAAGTAGCTCCTTATCACCTCCGACCTGCCCTGATTTGCTGCGCAGGATTGTGTCTACTCTTTTTCCACAACAACCAGGGATAGCTTTGGAAGTTCCATCTCATGAACGCGAAGATGTGCCATCTATCTCAAAACACGAGTTGATAAAGGCCTGCGGAAAGATTGGTGACTCAAAAGCCCCTGGCCCAGACAGTATTCCATACATTGCTCTTAAAACCGCCATCCGGTGTAGACCTGAGATCTTTCTAGTCGTCTACAATGCTTGTTTACGGGTGGGTGTGTTTCCAAATCTGTGGAAGCAGCAGTGGCTCGTACTTTTGCCTAAAGATAACAAGCCACCTAATGATCCATCGTCCTATTGGCCAATTTGCCTTTTGGATACGGCAAGTAAGGTATTGGAGAGGATCATTTACAGTTGACTGGAGGCATTCAGTGAATGAGCGCATGGTCTCTCTGAAAACCAGTACGGTTTCAGGAAATCAAGATCTACAATAGACGCTGTAAGAGTTGTTGTTGATTTGGCTCGAGAGGCCATTGAGGGCAAACGCTGGAAGGCAGGAGTAAAACAGTACTGTTCCATAATAACGCTGGATGTGAAGAATGCTTTCAATTCGGCAAACTGGAACTGCATCTTGAACACTTTGAATTCAATGAAGGCTCCAGCGTACATCAGGAAAATAATTGCGAGTTACTTTACTGATCGTATCCTGATGTATAATATCGAAGTCGGACTGAAGACCTACAACATCACTGGCGGTGTTCCACAGAGGTCGTATTTGGTCCTTTGCTTTGGAATATCATGTATGACGCAGTACTCAGGCTGCCAATGCCCGAGGGAGTGAATGTAGTCGGGTTCGCTGCCGATGTTGCATCGGTTGTAATCGAGAAACACCTGGAAGTTGTCACCACAACATCGAATATGGCTGTTGCCAGGATCCGTCAGTGGCTCTCAACGGTTGGATTACAACTAGCAGATCACAAGACGGAGGCTGTTCTTGTGACCAGCAGGAAAGCGAGGGAGATCGTTACCCTCACTGTGGGTGACCATGACATTCTGTCGCAGCCTTCTCTCAGGTATCTGGGTGTTCAGATTGATGCAAGGCTTCGGTTTGATGAACATCTTCGAATCGTGAGTGAAAAGTCTGCACGAGTTGTCAACGCATTGGCTAGGATCATGCCGGACATCGGAGGACCTCGGCAGAGCCGACGAAGACTCCTGTCCAGTGTGGCTATCTCTACCATGCTCTACGCGGCTCCGATCTGGTTCCACGCCATGGAAACCAAATCATATGTATGTCAAATGATTTCGGTTCACCGGAAATGCGCTCTAGGGTCGCTTGTGCATTTCGAACAGTTTCATATGATGCCGTTTGCGTCATAGCAGGGATGCCGCCTATCGATCTCTTGGCGAGTGAGAGAAGCGCGATATGCAGTGGTATTTGGAAACGTCGTGACGCTCACCGACCCAAGATCAGGAGGGCTGTGAAGAGACAGACAACGGTCAGATGGCAGAGAAGATGGGATTCATCGACCAGTGGAGGATGGACTCATTATCCTATACCTAATATTGCAACATGGATGGAAAGAAAGCATGGTTAGGTGGATCACTACCTGACTCAGCTATTAAGTGGCCATGGTTGTTTTCTAGCGTTCTAGAGGCGCTTCGGAATTGTGGACAGTGCGTCATGTCCGACTTGCCAGTTTTTGGACGAGGATGTGGAGCATGTCTGCCCACGCTTCCACGAAGATAGAAATGAGCCGGAGAAATCCCTTCGACATCATGTGACTCCAGAGAACATTGTTGGCTTGATGACTACCTCCCAGGCTAATTGGACGGCAGTGGCTGACTATACTGTTATACGGAAACTTCGTATGGCAGAGAAAATCAGACTTGATCAGTTGCGAAATGATATCTGAGTTGGAATTTTAGTCATTCTGCCCTATGCGATGTAGTACCTGACGGTGGTTCCGTGTAGGGTGTTTTGGAAGTCGGATGAAGGGTTTTAGTGAGTAATAGTCTTTTATGACTGAGTCTCGCATTACCAATTCCTTGGTATGCGTAAATGCATTTCCCCCGTCCATAAAAAAACAAAACAAAAAAAAAACACTCACACAAAGTTAAAAAAATAATAATAACATCGTTTCAAAGAAAACAACTACATGGAAAGTAGCTTTTTACAGTAAAAAGTAAACTCGTCTTTTAATTGCAAAATTTGGTGGTCTCTACAGGGAGCAGGGACCCCATTTCATAATAAGTAATTTTTCAAAGTTATTCCTTAGCTGCAGTCCGAGAGGGTGCTTACAACCCCAGAGGACGGGGTCTGTACTCTCCTGCAGCGTTCAATATCGACATGCAGTGTTAATTTAGATAATTTAAATTTAGAAAGTTAAGACTGAAAATCCCCATGACCGGTTAAAAATTCATTTGTGATCACACCTACGCTGATTCTCATTTATGTATATATTTCTAGTTTCAATTACTTTTTCGCCAGAACATCAAAAATATAATATCGCCTAGTAGTCATCGATTAGGCTATCTTAATTCCTTTCTTTGTTCGACTAGTAAATTTGTTCTTTATTTGATTTGTTGTAATCTTGATGAAAGCCACGCTCCCGAATTTTTCAAGATGCTTTACTCTTGATGGATACTTGTTTAGAAACCATCATCCCACTGGAACTTCAAAAGAAATGATTTCATGCACAGAGCAATTGAGAGTAGAGTTTGCGGTGAGAATAGAAAATAATGAAAAACGCACAGGTAACTCCGCTTCGAGGAGAATAGTTCTAGCATTCTCCAAGAGAACTCTATTAAACCGCTCGGCAATACTGTTTTGCTCTGGCTCATATGCAGACGAGTGTTGTAGATGAATTCCTTTCACTCCGAGAAATTCTTTTACTCTGCTGTTGGTGTACACAGTATACTCAGTATATTCATCTGTTAAGAAGGATTTCACTCGGTTTCCTGTCGATCTTTCAGCAAAGTTCACAAAATTTCTTAAATTTTTGGGCTACAACGTTCTTACCTCTAAGTGGAGATCTTCTGGGTTGTTTACTCTAATTATCTTTCTCTTTTATGATAATTAGATGTTTTAATTCTCTCATAAGATTTCTTTCTTTGATGAGTTTCATTTTTCTAATGGATAAACATCCTAATTTGTCGTGCCATAATTTGTATTGATTGTGTACTTTCTTATTGAAGTGATTTTGAGCTTCCTTTATTACAACACTGCAGTCTACTACGTATAATTATTTATCTTATATTCAATCATACAAAAACATTTATTATTATGACCCACGATTAATTTGTCTTTAAAAATTGACTGCTTACAACCCATTGAAGCAATTTTGCCCACTGACATTAGATTCAAGTTCATCTCGGGTGTGATACGTGTTCTTGATTTTCACTCGTTGACATTTGCCATTCGGTAAACGAGTCTTCAAAATCTCCGTACTAAATTGAACTAAATTTTTCAAGTTTTAATTTTCTGATACTTCTGAACGACTGTGTTGATTATCAATTCCGAGTTGAAATTTGCCCCATTTTTGAAGGGCAAGCAGACTTTGGACAGAAGAGCGGTATTCTTTCTGAAGATATAACACGATGATTCAACAAATCTCTCAATCATCGATCTGTCCTCCTCTTGATTCTATTTGGGCAAGAATGATTTTTGACTAATGATTTTATTTGTATATCATCTTCATTAGAAATTTTGCTAGAAACGTATAGATCACGTTTTAGGTCCGTTATTTTTAAGTAATCAGTGTTATTGAATTTATCTTCTAATTCCTTCAGTAATAACTGTGGATCATCTGTTTCTTTAAGAAGTAACCTAAACTTTTCATCAACTGATCCTGTGATAATACCAACTGGCTTCTCAACTTTCATCAATAGTTTTTGACGTTTATCCATGTCCTCAATATCATTTATGTCACCATTGAACATTAATATGTTACTTGCCATGTTTATAAGTTATTTATCCTACTAATAGCTGTAATATATTTACAGCTATTCACAATGAAAATAAAAATCTACATGAGTATCCAACATACATCAACTTTACGCTTTGCAAAGTGTTGTGTTAGTAACCATAATCAACTGTGACTAAAATCAGCTAAATTAATGTATTAACAGAGACGTTAAGTTGTGTATATGAATATGCAGATTATCCGGTCTATAATATCATTTTGAAAATGAAAGATTCAGTAACATTCTCGGAAGAAAACAAACAAGAGTACAACATTTGAAAATATTTCTAAATGTATTTCTTCTTAAGTTCATTAACAATTCCTCTTAGAATTAAAACACTTCCGTTTAACACATTATTTGTCGATTAAAAGTTCACACAGTTCAATAATCTTTTAAATTATATTTCTAGAAAAGCATAGATTACCTAAAGTTCACACAGATCATTAAGAGTTCAATTAAATATCACTGCAAATAAATTCTTCGAAGCAATGCTTAATCTTCAGTAAATGTTCAATATCTTAATAGTCTGAACTTAATTTCCATGTAGAGATCGAATATCTTGACAGTCTCTGAAGGATAACTTCTCTCAAATATTTCTTCATTGTGAATAAAAAAAATCACTTACTTCAGTTCTTCCATAATCCTTTACGGTTCTCTGTAGATACCTTGCATCATTAATAATCCTTGGATTCCTCTTTACAAACTTGTTCAATGAAATTGTCTCTTCAATTCAATATGGCGCTGTTCACTCGATGTTCGGAATTCATCAACATGGTATGATGTCTATCCGCAATTCTTATAAATTAAAACTAAAAACAAACTATTAATGCTTATAAATCTTTCACGCAGTCAGCATTAATATTCAATCTGGTAAATGAGTACTTCAATCTAAAAAAGTCCTTTCTATCGAAGTATATCTTCTGATCGTCCTACAGAAGTATTATCTTCTACCATCGGTGCATATTTTCCTTCTATCACATTTCATTATCTTCACGCTTCTAAACAAAAACCAATCAAATCACTTGATTTTGCACTTGATTTTTGGTCCAAGCTTTCAGACGCCGTCAATGCGTTCATCTTCAGGGAATAAGAAGCTAGATCACCGTGGGCTTTTTGAACCGTTTGAGCGACGATGTCTATTAAATATTCATTCATATTCAAAACAAGTAAATAATAATTAAAATTTAGTATAAAAGTTCTAAACATCTCACCAAATTTAAATGTAAAAAAAACTATATTTAATACCAAAGCAAATTTTCGAAAAGATTGCGTCTTTTCTTTCTCAAGCCTAAAATAACAATAATTTGAAGAACAATGCTCTAAATTACATTAAATTCCTCGAGAAAATATAAATAATTTCATTTAGTTTCAATCTTTGTTTCTTTAACAATAATATACGACATGGCTTAAGAATTTAGTTCTTTGATTGTAACCTTATTATTACATTTTGTGCATATTTTATCTACAAAACTTTTAGCTAATCTAGTGAAAAATTTCTCTATTTCCGTACCATCATTCCATAATTCCATCAAAGAACTAAATTGTTAAGCCATGTCGTATATTATTGTTAAAGAAACAAAGATGGAAACTAAATGAAATTATTTATATTTTCTCGAGGAATTTAATGTAATTTAGAGCATTGTTCTTCAAATTATTGTTATTTTAGGCTTGAGAAAGAAATACGCAATCTTTTCGAAAATTTGCTTTTAGTATTAAATGTAGTTTTTTTTACATTTAAATTTGGTGAGATGTTTAGAATATTTTTTTTTTTTTTTTTGTTTGATGGGTTGGTTTGGAGGTTTTTTTTTTTTTTTTTTTTTTTGGTTGACAGATAGATTTGGAGGTTTTTTTTTTTTGATTGAACAGATAGATTTGGAGGTTTTTTTTTTTCGGGGGGCGCGATGAAAGTTGTGATTGAAAATTGGGTTGCAAGTACTAAAAGGTTGAGAAACACTGTAGTAGAGGCTTTAGTATAAAAGTGTTTACCTGGGTCTGTTGATGAAATACCAATTAATTGAATAAAAAAAATAAAACAAGAATAATTACAATAGGAAAATAAACTTAAAAGTGTTAAGTGTATTCTAAAATGTGAATTTTATTAATCCAAAAATATTCTTAAAATAACTACCATGTTATCAACAATTTATAAAATTATCTAGAATAATTTAGATTTACATCTTTCATAAACATTTGTAAATACATAATTATATATATATTGGAAAACTGTTTAGTCTGGAAATTATATCATAATGAAATTCTATTTCTCTAGTTGAATTATAAATCTTTTTATTCACTGTTTTATATATTACGAAAATGATAAAGATGCTGGGCAAAAGAAAAATACGTTTTCATAAATGTCAAAGATGAATGGTGTCGATAATATTATCACTGGTGGCATGCCAACTCCCCTCTTAAGGAGTCGCATCATCTGACCTGGCATCCCTTTTGAAAATCGAATCATCAGAAGTTCAAGAAGAGGCACTAGACAGCCATAAATAGGGATGCGGAGCAAATCGTTTCAGCTGCAAGGAGCCGCAAGGAGTTTCCAGTTCGGAGAATAGCAGAGTTACTTCGTGGCTGAGAGCCATAGAGAGAGATTCTAGGAGTTCGTCTGGTGGCAGTGAGCCATGCTGAGTTCTTCACCTGGAGACGTGAAGACTTCGAAGGTAAGCAAAGAGCCTCAATAGGTCTCCTGTACGGAGAATAGAAGAAAGTTCGGCGTCACTAAGCCACAAGCGGAGGACTCTAAGCCCAGAAGTCGGAGGATACTTACATGAAGAGAGGGTTTGCACGATCGACGACGGAGAAGACAACCATAGCTCATAGACTCTCCTGAAGCCGAAGGAATCCAGAACTGTCCGTTCAAATACGTTCGACTACGAGGAAGACAATTGTAGCTAAGCGAGAGGCCCCTGAGGCTTACAGAAGGCAACAAGTCCGACTGAAGCACGTATTTCCGAGACTTTGAGTTTTTCACTAGAGAAAATTTGGACATCGCCATACACTGGTGGGATCCGAATTCACTGTGACAAAGTTGTTCAACGCAGCTTGCATTTAGAGCCCCAAGCGTCCGGACTTTGCAGAAAATCGAAGGCGGAAATTCTCCTTCTCGTGAAATTAAGGCCCCCAAACAAAAAGTTCAGCAGCAATATTACATTCTTCTTAAATCTTATAAGATAAAGACTTATAACTCCATTTCATCTAAATACTTATCCCCTGTTTGAAATTAAACGGAAGAAGCTATTTTCTTTCTGTTTTGTATATGTTTTTCTGAATAAAATCCACGCTTAGAGGATTGAAATATCGAACTTATAAAGAAGTTTTTAGATGAAATGGAGTTGTAAGTCTTTTTATGAATGGTGTCGATGAAACCACAGGTTTTATTTTTTTAACAAATAAATATTATGCATAATTATGAGGAATAATGTGTACAACAATTTCAATTCAGAATGAACAAAGGAAATGGACACCAAGTAAAAAAAACAAAATATATTATATTATATTATATATAATATATAACAAATATATATGTTATATATATATTATATATAACAAAATATATTAAATATAAATATTTAAAACAAAAACTGAAATAAAAAGTTCATACTTACATGCTTGCCATTGAAAACAAAAATTAGAAAAGTTAATATTTTATTCGAAGGACCTAATTTAGAAATAAATTGGGAAACAAACGTTACAAGCGTAATTTTGACAGATATTTTGTACCAAACCAACAAAAAAAGGAAACACTCAGTAAAATTTTATATCTAAATTTCGATTTTAAACTTGTTTTTACTGTTAACAGTAACAATTCTGCAAATTATTGTAGAGAAAAGAGATTAAATAAAGGCACAGTGGATTAATTTCCAGTAATATCTAGAATACAGTAAAATTTTAGCGTATTTGTTTTCATATAATAGATAGTTATAGTCCGTTTATTATATTTTTGAAGATAACTCCAAAAATGGTGAACGATTGAACATTTGTTATTCCCTGCACTTCTGATTTGAAAATGACGGCTGCTGAACACAAACCATTATTGGATCAGTCGAGAGGAATAATTTGGAATTTTAATTTTTATTTTAAGTCGTCCATTTCTATTTTCAAATGGCTGAAGCAGCAGGTATTTCATCTCGTTCAGTTGTCAATGTTGTTTACGTAACCGAAGCTTCGCTTACCATTAAACCTAGCTCATTGTTTGAAACGCAAGGCAAGAAAAAACAGCAGCCGGAATCAATAACAAAAATAGTCGACTAAAGCAAACTTTTTTTTAAATCGAAGATAGATAAATAAAAAGAAAATTCTTAAAAATCAACAAAAATAATAAAATAAAACATTGCTAGGAGAGGATAAATACGATGTAAACACAGGAAGCAACTTAAACAACATTACAGATGCGACCAAGGAACTTTCTAGTGAAGAAAGGAAATGATAATTAATGGTCAACTGGAACCATGTTTCTTCACGAATATAATGAACGGACTATAATAATTTTTATTGATGTGGGCGTGATTGCTGTATGATAATGTACTCGATTTTAGGTTGTGGAACCGAATTCAATTCGAGAATGTTTCCATGCTGAATTCTGTTTCCATTCAGTACCTAGGATCCACTCTTCTCTCTTTAAATAATATCATGTTACTTTTCAAGTGGTTGAAGTTGGGCGAGGTCGACTAAGCAATCTGAACTTAGTCCCTTTTAAGTTTTTACAGTTTGTTAACATGTTAATTTATTTGCTTGCATTTCACTCATTTCATTGAAATGAATAAATGATTAAAAAATTCTTCTCTGGTTTTTAGCATAGTAAGAATTTTTGAGTGGTCCAACCTTCCAGACGCCGTCATTGCGTCCATCTTCAGGGAAGAAGAAGCGAGATCACCGTGGGTTCTTTGAACTGTTTGAGCGCTGATCTCTGTTCGGTTCTCGCTATCAGGTGGAGGTTTTTTGGCAGGAAAAGCTGCGCATCTGCGTGATTGGTTGCGAGCACCGATTACTCCAAGCGACGTGCTGCTGAGTTGGAGCCCATTGTCTCTCTTAACTGTTTTGGTTTCCATTTATTTGCGTTGGCTTCCCGGATTAGACGATCCCAGTAGCCATTTTACTGGACAACTTTTTGATGATATGCGATCCTTTATTATTGGATCGTAGTAAAAAATTAAACATTCATTACGAATTACATCAAAGAACCGGTTTCTATGATCTCAAATTAGTTTTCCATAGATTTTTAACAATATGAATAATGGTCATATTACTAACATCTGTGTAATTTTTTAATAAAACTTCATAATAAAACTATTCAAGTTAACTATCAGTAGTTCAGATGTTGAAATTTAGCATCAAGAATTACTTAATAAGTAAACAAAAATTAGTACAAAGGGTTTACCTGGGTCTGTTGATGAAATGCCAATTAATTCAATAAAAATAAAATAAGAATAATTACAATAGGAAAATAACCTTCAACGTGTTAACCTAATATAAAAATGCGAATTTTATTAATCCAAAATATTTTGAAAAAAGCTTTCGTGTTTTAAAGTATTTATAAAAATATCTAGAACACTTTTAGATATATATCTTGATAAACATTTGTAATTACCTAATTACATAAATATTGGAAAAAATGTTTAGTCTGGAAATTATATAATAATGAAATTCTTTTTCTCTAGTTGAATTATATATCTTCTTATTCACTGTTTATATATTATAAAACTGATAAAGATGCTGGCCAAAAGAAACATTAGTTTTCATCAATTTCAAAGATGAATGGTGTCATTTAAACCATAGGTTCTAGTTGTAAGTGGAATGGATTTTAATGTTACTATTCTTCTATTTTATTTTCTATAGAATTGTACTTAATTAATTATTACTGGGATTAGGAAAATACTATTAGTGTGTTTGAGTAAAGAAAGTATTGAGTGGATTTAATTTTTTTTTCTTGTATGTAGCAATTATGATGCTGATACAATTTCTTATGATGACATTAGTTCAGGAAATTTCACAGTTCCTTCAGCTTCATAATTCTTGTCTTGGAAATTAAAATTATAAAAGTATCTAAGACTGGAACTTCTCCTATAAGCATAAACTAGCTTAAGTTCAATATGGCTTCCTATATCGCTCTAATACCATCCGTATCAATACACTCACTTATATGGCTATTGCCCTGTGTGAACTAATTAATCTACCCCTAGCTTTTCACCTGTGTGTGAAATAGTAATATAATTGGCTTATCACTTGTGTGAAATATTCTATCTGCATATAGCTTTTCACCTGCACGAAATATTTAATTGGCTCTTCACTTGTGTGAAATAATTTAACTGCGTTTGGCTTTTCACCTGCGTGAAATAATTAACTGCTTACCGCTGACTAATTTCATTCAAGTCTCATTTCTCAATTACGTCACTAAGCTAACGTAGATGCTAATATCAATATCTTGAATCACGAAATTTTTTAATAGTTCTCTTCTATAATAATTTATTTCTATTCTTCAATAATGGACTAATCACTCCTTAAATTAATAAGCTTTGATTTAAAGAATAAATAATAATATGAATCAGTTCACGCGATTTGCGGACGATTCCATTCTAACAAAAATGTTCAGTCATTGGTTTCTTCTACTTGACTTAAATAGCTCTGTTGAAATAATTCTTCTAATAATTCCTTCACTGAATCTATAATAATAATGTTCCATATAATAACTTTAAATTAAACAGTCAATTGAAATTAACTAAGCATTTCAATTATTCTTAATAATCATGTGATTAACTTCTGGTGACTCTGTCTTTCCTAATTGCTTTTGTCCAATAAATCCAGTGCTTCATAATCCCTCACGGAAATTCTAAGTTTCTTACTTACAATATTTGAGTTCGTTGATTTAATATCTATGCGGCTCGTAGCATACCTCCGTAGCCATCCAAATATACCGCCAGAACTTAAGGCTCCCGCCTTCTTACTGTCTTCAACTAGTGGTGACGTATCCCGCCTTGGCGTTTTCTCTCACGTCACAATCTCCTTTCGCTCGTTGTGACCTCTCGCTATCCATAAACTAAATAATTACTACTTATCTTGCTGCCTCTTAGTGTTAGTGTTAAAGTTACTGTTTTTAAAGCGAGACAGTCTTGCTTCTCTTATACAATTGATCTCTGACGTAATTAGAACGTCGCACTATTTAAATTTTCTTCCATTAATTAGTTTAAATATAATTTAAAGCATTTAAAATAATAATGATATTTATTTATTTCAAATAAATAAAATAAAATCTCCTACAGTAAGCAAATAAATATCCTGTATAATTATGAGGAATAATGTGTACAGCAATTTCTATGCAAAATGAATAAATTAAATAGACACCAAGTAAAAAAACAATATAGGTAAATATTTAAAAGAGAAACTGAAATAAAAATTTAATACTTACATCCTTGGCATTTCAAAATAAAAACGAATAAGAAAAGTTATTATTTAATTCGAAGTAACTTAGTTTAGAATAAAAATTGGGAAATAAACTTTACAGTCGTATTTTTGACGGATATTTTGGACCAAAAACAACAAATAAAAGAAAAAAAAAACTCATCAAAGTTTTATATATAAATTTCGATTTAAACTTTTTAAGGGTAGCAATTTTGCAAATTAATATAGAGAAAAGAGGTTAAATAAAGGAACAATTTATTAATTTCCAGTAATAGCTAGAATAAAGTAAAAGTTTCGCGTATTTGTTTTCAAATAATATATAGTTAAAGTCCGTTTATTTCTTTTTTGAAGATAACTCCAAACATTGTGAACGACTGAGCATTTGCTATTCCATGTACTTCCGTTTTGAACGTGGCAGCTGGTGAATACAAAACGTTAATGCATCAGTCGAGAGGAATAATTTAGAATGTTATTTTTTATTTTAAGTCGTCTATTTCTATCTTAAAACGATTTAAAAAGCAGGTATTTTAACTCTTTCTGTTTTCAATATTGTTAAAAAACAGAAGCCTCGCTTACCACTAAGTTAGCCCATTGTACAGTGGCTAGAATAAATAGTGTGACGATCGACCTGCTTTTTGGTGTTTCCGGTGTGATGAACGCCACCAGATGGCGCAACCGTTGCATGTGTGCTGTTTTTGTCTTATTCCCAGCTATAAGAATAGGCTTTCTTAGAATGAAATATCAATGTTTTCATATATAAATTAAAAAATTACAACTTACGACAGTATGCGGGATTCTTATTTGTTTATTATTAAAAAATATAATATTATGAAAAAGAAAACGGTCTTTATTAACTTATAACTGAGAAGCAGAAAAAGTTCAGAATGTTACATGTTTTTTATTAAATAATGAGAAAGAAGAAATTGAATAATTGAGGAATTTTTTAATATCTAATAAGCTTTAAATAAAACCTTTTAGAATTTTTTTTAAAATAATTTATCTCCACCATTTATTATTTTATCTTAAACTGTCTTGTATTCTTCTCTGTTTCAACTCATTTAATATCTGTGCCTTTCCTAATAAGTAAACTTACACTTCTTCTGTTTTTATATTTTTGTTTACAATAGAAATTGAAGCTTTCCAATTGTTTTCCAACCTTCTTATTTTCAGTTTTAATCCCAGCTTTTGTTATTATTAACCATGTCAGTTTTGAAAAACCAATCTATTGCCCCCAATTTCAATATAAAATATATTTTAATTTCCAGTGTTGTCAATATCAGTTCTTTCTAATCATGGCAGTTGTAATGCAGAATTTACCCAGGCTTCATTTTATTGAAGGTACTTGTAGTATTTTGTAATAGCATCTATATTTCAGTATATTTCTAATTCCACTGTTTTTATTTTAATTATAACACAGTAAGCAGGCAATTTTCTTGTACTATTGGTGAGTGAATGTATTATTTTCATCACTATAAGAATAATTAATTTATATTATAATTAGAAAATACATTATTTAAACTCCAATTGTGAAAAATATTTCAAGTACTGATTTCTTTATTCACTTAGGAACTATAATTAGCAATAATGTTGAGTTGATAAACCAAAGAAATAACAGAAGTTCTTTGAACTTCTGCTTCAAAAAAAAATAATGGAGACTGATTAAAGAAATCCAAAAATGTTATTTACAAATCATTTAGTGATGCAAATATACATTAGAAAAAATATTTAATCTACAGAAATTAGAAATGAAAATTGCAAAAAACTTAATTAGTTTGGTATATTAAAAAAATACAGAAGATAAAAACAAATATAGTCAAAGCAAAGAAAACAATAAATTTAAAGACAAGATTTCTAAAAAACAAAATAATTTATGGAAATACATATATAAATGTAATACAATATTATTATTCAAATGTATATCATCATTAAACATTATTTAATATATTTACATAACATATGAGAATGTGGTTGTATAAGATTGCACTTGGTTGTGCAATACAATACCAGAAAAAAGGATATATATTGTAATTAAAATTATTTCAAAGTGATTATACAATATTTACAAATAAATTAAATACTTTGTAATATTATTTACATAAGTTATTTTAAAAAATACAGCAATAAAATAGCAGAAGATAAATCAAGTTAAGAGACTCCACTTATTTCAATGTATACATGACTTTTGTTAGAGATATTTTTTTTAAACGAGTTGCTGTCCTATTTTTATTAATTGCTTTCACATAGAAATGTGTTCGAGTAATAACATAAAATTTGACGCTCATCATATATCATTAACTGAACAAAGATACTTAATAAAATTATTCAAAGCTATACATTGATCGCCATTCCACATACAAACACTAGAAATATGGGAAGAACGAATGCACACTCTGCTACAGCAGCGCCAATGTGGCGATCATTATATCGGAAACAGGAAGTTCTAATGCTAAGCCCCTATCGATCGTTACACAATTTATTCTAGCCACTGTATCCATTGTGTGAAACGCAGGGCAAGAAAAGAGAGAAGTCACAATCGGTAACGGAAAAAGACAACTAATTCAAGCATTTTTTTTAAATCTAAGGTAAATAAATGAAAAAAAATGTTATTAAATTCAACAAAAATAATAAAATAAAACACTGTACAGAGAGGACAAATAGGATGTAATCACAGGAAGAAACTTAAACGACATTCCTGATGCGACCAAACAACTTTCTTGTGAAGAAAGGAAATGATAATTATTGGTTAACTGTTTCACGTTTCTTCATAACGATAATGAACGGAGGATAATATTTTTTATTGACGTGGGCGAGGTTGCCATGTGTTAATGTACTTGATTTTAGGTTGGTGGAACCGTATTCTATCCCTACTGTAGTTCGAGAATATTTCCATACTGAATTCTCTTCCAATTCAGTATCTAGGATCCATCCTTGTTTCAATTAAATAATAGGATCAGTATGCCTATTATGAGACCCCTGCCTAATATGAGCCCCCAGCCTACAGAATGTACTAAGTGCTGCCGCCTGGCGAATGGAGCGTGAAACAGTAGTCTATTGCTTCATCCGTCAGCTGTGAGTCAGTCGAGTGTTTCCTAGCGCAAACAAAGGTTCAGTAATTTTTCCCCTGAATTTGTGCTCGCCGACTTTTTTGCACGTGTATTTTCATTGGCTGTTTTCACCTTTTAGACTCGTTTTGAAACTCTTAGTATCAGATAGATAGCTTAAAATGCGTAGTACAAATATGCCGGTTTGTTTTTGATTCAAGAAAAAATGTAAAGTTGTTTTAATTTTCTGTCATTGTTATTTGTAGTAAAATGTATGCCTTAAAAGAATATCACGTTCGTACTGTAATTCCTCATTTATTTTCCTAGTTATTTATGAAAATCAAAAAGGGTCTCATATTCGGCACACTTACTCTATCATGTTACTTTTCAAGTGGTTGAAGTTGGGTGAGGGCCGACAAACAGGACCAACTTGAGATCAGTTTTAAGTTTTTACAGTTTGTTAACATATTATTTATTTGCTTCCATTTCACTAATGTCTTTGAAATGAATGAATGATTAAAAATTC
>JAFIDM010095301.1:0-23034 GCA_023159025.1 Thereuonema tuberculata | reverse complement strand
TTGGGGGGGGGTGGGCCGGGTCAAAAAATCTATTCAACCAAACAAAAAAAAGAATGAAAACCTATCTGTTCAACCAAAAAAAAACGTTGGGAGAAGATATCGTCATTATTTCGGGGGGGGGGGGGGGGCCCCCCCCCCCCCTTATATACGCCCCTGGTCCAAGCATTCAGACGCCGTCATTGCGTCCATCTTCAGGGAATGAGCAGCGAGATCACTGTGGACATTTTGAAACGTTCTGAGTTCTGATCTCTATTCGATTCCCGCTTTCAGGTGGGTCTTTTTTGTCTCTGTAAGCTACCCATCTGCGCGATTGGTTGCCAAGGGCGATGGGGGCTACCCGCAGTGGCTGAGTTGTAGCCCTTTGTCTCTATAAACTGTTTTGGTTTCCATTTTAATGGCGTTTGATTTCCGTATGAGACGATCCAAGTAGCTATTTTATTATATAATTTTTGATGATATGCGATCCTTTATTATTGGATCATAGTCAAACATTAAATATTCATTTCCGACTTTCATCAAAGTATAGGTTGCTATGATATCAGTTTTCCATAGATTGCTACCAATATGAACTATTAGTAAATATTAACATTTCTTTAATGTTTTAGGAAAACTTCATATTAAAAGCTTTGAAGTTAACTATCAGCAGTTCAGATGTTAAAATTTAACATCAAGAATTAAATAATAAGTGAATAACAATTAGTATTAAAGTGTTTACCTGGACCTGTTGATGAAATGCCAATTAATTCAATAAAAATAAAATATAAAAATAAGACTAATTACAAATTAGTAATTAAACATGTTAAAGGTAATATAAAGAAGTAGGGATGGACGGGACCCGATATTTCGGAAATTTTTCGTTTATCGGGCGGGATTTGCTTCACTTCGGGATTTCTTCGGGACAGGATTTCGCGATTTATTTAAATTCAACAAAATGCGTAATAATGCTGGGATTATTAATCCTGGCACCTGAAAACTACAATAAATCATTGAGAAGTACTCTGGACTATTTATTTTCTTTCTATCTCCCAATATTACATCAACAACAAAGTGTTTTCGTCATAGCGTTAGCGATCGACCGGCGAAACCAATAAACAACAGACCTTCGTGATTTCGACTAGCGACAGACATAATGTTTTTGTTTGTTATTATTATTGTCATCCATATCAAGTTTCAAAACCCGAACAACTCTTCCCATTTACTGAAGGAAGGACAATCCCGTCCCGTTCCCGTCCCGATTTTCGGGAGGGAAAAAAAATCCCGTCCCGTCCCGTCCCGACCTAAAAATCCAATCTCGTCCATCCCTATTAAAAAGTGAATTTTAAAAATCCAAAATATTCTTAAAATAAGTATCGTGTTATCAATAATTTAAAACAATATCTGGAATATATTTTGATTTACATCTTTCAGAAACATTTGTAATTACATAATTACATAAACATTAGAAAAACAATTTACACTGGAAATTATATAATAATGAAATACTATTTCTGTAGTCGAATTATATATCTTCTTAGGCACTGTTTTATAGATTATAAAACTGATAAAATAAACAAATATTTATTATTAAAGACTAATCAGTTTTTAAATTAATATAGAGAAAAGAGCTTATATGTTTATTTCGGATATTTTATTATCATAAAATTGTAGTTCCCTAGCTAAATTGTATAACTTATATAAACTGCTCACAAAATTTAGGGGATATTGCGAAATGAATATAATACACTCAAAAAACCGAGGCATTTTAGTTAATTTATTAAAGAACATTATCAGTGAAGCAAATCACATGAGAATAGAAGTTGTCTGAATATCCTAATGAGGTGCAGAATCAATTTATCGGGATTAAGAAAACCGTGAAACATGGACGGGGATCAACATTCACATGTCAAACGTGAAAAATGTGTCGCACACTGAATTAAGACAACATTATTACCATTAACCCAAAATAATGGGTTATGAGTAAGTGAGACAAAAAAAATTTAAAAAATTAAAAAAAAATTCAAACATCAATCAACAAAAAATGAAAGAAAATACATAGTTAAATAAATGAATCATATATAGAAAATACAAAAAATGGTAAAACATTTATATAAAAATTTAATAAAACCAGTCATGGGGTAAAAATGAAAGAAACAACAGACCAATAACCAAAGAAAAAATTAAATAATTTAACTAAAGTCTTTACAAAACAAAATTATAAGAAAAACCGAAAACACCCAAGAACAAACAAAATATTTCATCCAACTCAGCCAATTAGCAGTGAGATGCAGTCGCAGGACCGCACCCGTCTCGGATAGGCCGTCGAAGACCCTACCCATCCAAGAGCGGTTCGCTATCCACCCGCTACATTGCTCCCCTTGCCCGAAAAGGCTGAATCATCAGAGTGAGCAACAAAAAGAAGAGAGGGAAAAAAGTTTATTCATTTATAAGTGAAAAACATATAAAACTAAAAGAATAACTATCACCATAAAACTCAGGAACACAATGCATAGACAGCCTGCAATGCATCCACATGAATCTGGGGAGGCGTACACCAGGATCAAGCCAATTCGCCGCGATGCCCGGAAAAAACAAAACGAATCAAGCACACATACACACAAACAAAAAGTAAAAAAAAAAAAAAATAATAACATCGTTTCAAAGAAAACAACTAAATGGAAAGTAGCTTTTTACTGTAAGAAGTAAACTCTTCTTTTAATTGCAAAATTTGGTGGTCTCTACAGGGAGCAGGGACCCCATTTGTAATAATTAATTTTTCAAAGTTATTCCTTAGCTGCAGTCGGAGAGGTTGCTTACAACCCCAGAGGACGTGATCTGCACCTTCCTGCAGCATACAATATCGACATACAGTGTTACTTTAAGCTAGGCGAACTTGGAGCGATTTTATGGCAATATGATTGGGACAAGTTGGCCCAATTTGATTGCGGACAACTTTATCAAGCGCGAACACGTAGTTTCTCCTGAACCAATATTGCCCTTAATTTTTATGGTTACGGCGTTTCTCACTAGGGAGAGCTAAAGAGAGAGCGTGTTTTCGTACAGAATTGCTGTAGTATTAAACGCCGTCCCTCTGCAGAAATCAATTACGATTCTTTCTTTATCAATTTGCAAAATATTGTTGTTGGAATTATCTGTTTTGGGCCGACAAATTTTGCTGATTTTAAGCCTTGTTTTTCAAAGAAAATGGCCTGCGTGAGTGTCTGAATTTCCGATGTTCAAAGTAACGCCTCCTTCGACGTCAGTATTGTCACGTGATTTCATCCGTTCATTTGATTCGCTTTCGTACCACCAATATTTTGAGCCTACTAATATTGGGCCAATATTGTTCCTTTGATACCGACAATAAAATTGGGGCAATATTGTTCAGGTTGGGGCAATCAAATTGGGGCAAATGGTTGCCAGCAATCAAATTGGGCCTGATTGTTCCAAAATATCGCCTCGTGTTCGGCCAGTATTAGATAATTCAAATTTAAAAAGATAAGACTGAAAATCCCCATGACCGGTAAAAAAATTCATTTTGTGATCACACCGAAGCTGATTCTCATTTATATATATATTTCTAGTTTCAATTACTTTTTCGCCAGAATATCAAAAATGTAATATATCCTAGTAGTCACCGAGTATGCTATCTTAATTCCTTTCTTTGTTCGACTAGTAAATTTCTTCGTTATTTGATTTGTTGGAATCTTGATGAAAGCTACGCTCCTGAATTTTATAAGAGGCTTTACGCTTGGTGGATACTTGTTTAGAAACCATCTTCCCACTGGAACTTCAAAAGAAATGCTTTCATGCGGAATGCGATTGAAAGTATAGTTTGCGGTGAGAATAGAAAATGGTCAAAAACGCACAGGTAACTCTGCTTCGAGGAGAGTTGTTCTAGCATTCTCCAAGAGAACTCTATCAAACGGCTCGGAAATACCATTTGGCTGTGACTGATATGCAGAAGACTGCTGTAGACATATTCCTTTCTCGATGAGAAAAACTTTTACTCTGCTGTTGGTATACTCAGTTCCTTGATCTGTTAACAAAGATTTCACAATGTTTTGTGTCGATCTTTCAGCAAAGTACGCAAAATTTCTTAAATTTTCGCCTACAACTTTCTTACTACTCAGTGGAGATCGTCTGGGTTGTTTACTCTAATAAGACCAGATAAATCGAATGAATCAACACCAATATTATATTTGTTCGTATTTCACTTATTTTCCTATGATGATTATTTGAAAGTTTTCCTCCTTTGCAGCTCTCGCAGAACAAATCTTTCTCTTCTGGTATAATTAGATGCTGTAATTCTCTCAACAGATTTTTTCTTTGATGAGTTTCATTTTTCTAATTAATAAATGTCCTAATTTGTCGTGCCATAATTTGTATTGATTGTGCACATTTTCATTGAAATGAGATTGAGCTTCCTTTATAAAAACACTGCAGTCTACTATATTTAAATTATTTTTTTAAAATTTTCTCTCCAAAAGTCAGCCACCTACAGAACGCCATTTCAGAGAGCAGACAATTCAGCCTGAAAAACTGAACAGTTGGCTGGAATCTTTCTCTAATAATGTCAATATTATTTCCAAGATTGTCTTTTATTATGAAAGAGAATCCCACTTTGTTATTAATTTTGGATCCGTTCCTGAAGATGACGGCATCGTAGTGTTCCTGCGTCTGACCCAAGTTATTAATCTCGATGCTGATTGTATCTGCCCAACCGTAAACGGTGACTCTCTGGCACTAGTAAGGCATTGATAGCAGAAGGCCCGGTGGAAAGCCTGCATCCTCAGAAGAGCAACGACATTGAGGAGGTGGAGACCATCCGTAGATACGGTCTTATACGTCTTAGAAATTGCCAGGAAATAACGTCTGCCTATTGTGCCAAATTATTTTTTCATCTTGCTCGGAGGGCATCTTTTCCCCATAGAGAATTTTAGGTTCAGTAATTACGATATAAATAAATTTCCTAATTTTACAAGCTTAGAAGTTAGGGCAAGTTAGGGCTAGGGCAAGCATTATTTAATACTTTTTTTCTTATGTATTGTAAGTGGTTAGTCAATGATAATCAAGACTTAAAAACAAATCCTAATTAAGTTAAATTAACCAAAAAAAGAAATTATTGACTCCTTCATCCTGATAACAGAATGGGGCTGAAATTTTTTGTGGGTGAATAGTCAATATACTTTTTGTCGCCCAAACTTTCAAAACAATGCAGTTGGATTCCCAAAATTTCTCGATTTTTTTTCACGGAAGCGGCATTAATGACAGCTAGTAAATGTCGTCAGCAAATGCTTGGACCGAAATGACATCCCTGATTTGATTCTTATTACAAACTTTTTCAAAAAAAAAAAACAAGAGGTTCTCCATAATAAGAAGCCACGTGATAGGAGCAAGGTTACTACCCTGTGGACACCCCATTGAATTTTGTAAAGATGCAGAACCCAGTTAGACGTTTCGGTCAGGCAAAAAGGATTTTATCAAATAAAAAAGATTGGAAGGACAATCCTTCTTCTTTAAACTATTTAAACCATTGGATACCATGTGTTATTGAAGGCATTAGTAAAGTCCAGAGAAATCACCCCTTGCTCAACATGGAGATAAGTCATGGAGAAGAGCATTTGCGGCCTCAATAGTACTGCGGCCCCTCCCGAATCCGTATTGGTGGTCGAATAAAAGATGATTTACTTAAATAATTTAACTTAAGAAGTAAAGTTACTATGAATTTGTCTAAAAGAAAAATGTTATCGAGTACATCGCAAATTTCTAGTTTCTGAGCAACTAAATGTAATCCAAATATATTGATTTTTTTAATAAAAATAAAATAAAACTAACTAATATCGGAAAACGTGTTAAACGTAATATGAAAAATGTTTACTTTAATAATCCAAGATTTCTTGAAACAACTATTTTCAGATCATAAATTTTTAAAAATACCTAGAATACTTTTAGATTTACAGCTTAAATCTATATTTTGGTAACTACTTAGACATAAATCTGGGAATATTATTTCATCTGGAAATTTTATAATAATGAAGTTTTAGTTCCGTACATGAATTATATATCTTTTTATTCGCAACTTTATATGTTAAGAAAGTAATGATATTTAGATGCTTGGCAAAAGAAATAAAACTTTATTATCAATTTTTAAGATTATATTGTAATTTCTAGTTGGTATGCAACTAAATATCATGCATATTTATGTGGAATAACTTGTAGTGCAATTTCGTGGCAGAAAGAATTAATAAAATATAGACGAAGTAAAAAATTTATATTAATATTTCAAATAAAAACTGAAATACAAAGTTCATACTTACGTGCTTTGCATTGAAAAGAAAAAAAAAATCGAAGAAGAAAAGTTATTCTTTCGAAGTAACATCTTTTATAATCATAATTGTAAAGATACTTTACAAGCGTTTTTTTGACGGATATTTTGTATCATAAACAAGAAAGAGTATAAAAACTCATCCACTTTTATTATTCAAATATCGTTTTTTTTTTAATTTTATTGTTAAACAGTTATGAATTTTGAAAATTTTTGTAGAGAAAAGAACTTAAAGATAAGAACACTATTAATTTCCATTGAAACCTACGATAGAAAAAAAAGCTTTAAAATATTTATTTATGTTGATATTTATGTTGATTGAAATTAGATAATATTCAACACAGTGATATTTATCCAACATTTCACGCCATAAATTATTGTGAACACTGGCGTTCAATATGTCGAAGAGAATACAAATCAAGCCGTATTTTGATATATGCTTTCTGCTTCCAATTCTGTATTTCTATTCATTACAAGATATCGAGGTGAAAATACTATATATTGCAGCAAATGTATTACTTTTTTTTTTTTGGATAGTCCTGTGACATGACAGAAATGGTCAGTGGCACGATACGATCCAAACCCTATTAGAAATGTTTCAACTTATTTTGATGGTATATTAAATGCCCCTCTCTACCTATTTAAAAAGAAAAGTCCTGACTCACTCACTGACTGACTCATCAAGGCCCAGCGCAAACTCCTGGACCAAGATAGCTGAAATGTTGTACAGAGTTTCACTTTATGATATTAACAAGGAATATGGCCGGATATTTCGAAATTCCCAAGGGATAGGGAATAAACAGGATTTATCTTTTCTCTTTATAAATGACTCATTGATTTATAGGTGTGTGGCGGCAATTTGCAATACATTTGAGTTAACCGGAGAAGACTGCAATGGGCTGAGAACTCCTATATTTTTCGATCACGACATTAATTTACTCAATAAATTAATTTTTTTTAGGCTATGTACGCAAGGGTTCTGGAGCGAAGCGACGTTACCCGGCTGTTATATTAATTATTTACTTATTTTTTAATGTTTTGTTGATTATATTGTTTTATTTTCGATTTATCTGTGTGATTTCAGTAAATTTAAGCTTACGAGGGGGATTAAACGTGATCAGTGTGTAAAAACCAGGCCTTCGTTTTCTCTCTTCAGCGGGGAAAATTCACGTGATTGGAGAAACCGTTATGAATGGACAGTGAAAGTGAAAGTTTACTAAATGGCGGGAAAAAAGAAGAATTATCACCGATCGGTGGGAACAGCCCACACAAGACAGAGAGACAGGATCAAGCAGACAATTGAAAAAACAGTTCCAATTTCCCGAGGGAAAAGGACTATAGCAAATACGGCTACTTAGAACGATGCTGGACTTGTAAAGATAACGCGTGGCTTCGACAACATGAATTTGTAAGTAGAAATAATTTCCAATTTCTTATCTAACGAATCGGAGAGTCGTCGGACGAGACGCAACGCTAAATGTAAAACCAGTGACCGAGTGAAAGACGCCGATATAAATCTGTTGTGCCACTTTCAAGTTGTCGGACGGAGTTCACCCCTTATCGCTGGGTCAAATCTGTGCGTCCTCGAACCGTAATAAAATTGGACCGTACCGCATCGTGGAAGTGATGCATTATCTTACCAAATACACGGCAATTTATGTGTGTTTTATTAATTTAATTGAATCAAATATCAAATCAAAGAATAATTTAAGGTGAAAAGCCATTCAAAAGATCAAATTTTTCGATCTCGACATTAATTTACTCTACTAAGTAAATAAAGTTTTTTATGCTATGTATGCAAGGGTTCTGGAGCGAAGCGACGTTACCCGGCTATTGTATTATTATTTTATCTATTTTTCAATGTTTTGTTGATTCTATCATATTATTTTCTATTTATCGAAACTCAATTTCTGGTGCTGCAAGGGTTCTCCTTCCCTTATTCCCCGCCAACACGGCGCCCTTACACCTATTAAACTGTGTTTTTCCCTACTTTAGGAGTGACCAGTAAGTGTTTTATGGCTGGTACACAAAGGCAACCAGCCCCTTAAAACTGTTTGTTTCCTATGTTAAAGCCAATTCCCCTGTCCCCCTGTTATGCATTGCATCAGAGTTCTGCTCTCAATAGGGGAAAACAAAAGGAAAGGCCAACTGGGACTACTTAAGTGGTACCACCCCTTCTTGACCAGAGGCGACGAAGGGGCCAACACCTCGCTCCTTGGGAGGAAAAACAAGATAACAAGGACAGTCGGCGAATGAGATTGCTATGGAGAAGGTTCAAGAATCCCTGCTCGATCTCCCTCGCTTCTCGGAACCACACCGCCCTCCTGATCTGTGAGTCCCCGATCAGAGGTCGGAATAATCCCAAAAGCTGAGCACCGGGATACTTGGTGCGATTCTGGATTCCCGCTGCGAATTCTCCGACAAGAAATCGAGCAGAGCGTCCTGAGTACCCGCTGGCATCTGGACCTCCTGTTCCCCAGAGTCGGCTGCCGCCCACAATTGACGACAGCAGCGAACGTCCCTCCGCCGGAAACCGCCGGTGATCTCCAGCGTCTCCAGACCTGCAAGTGCCCTGCTTAGTTCCGCACCGTGAGTCTTCCCGACTACCTTTATTTGTATTTACCAATCTTTCCCTTCCCCGTACCCGCAATAAAACGTTCTTTTGACTCTACGAAGCCAATCTGTCTTACATCTTTGAGAAGGCGCGGGCCATCGGCGAACTCCCTTCACTAGGTTAGCGTTCCAAAGCACCCCTCCCCCTTTTCCGTCCAAACACCTTACTCCCATCTTACACACCTCACTCCCCTTGTCCGGTGGATCGGGGCTTGCTTAGGGATGCAGTAGACGGCGTGCGCCTTAAAACAACACGTGACAAAGTGTTGTATTCTCTTACCAAATACACGGCAATTTATGCGTGTTTTATTCCCTCAATTGAACCAATTATCGGATCAAACAATGATTTAAGGTGAAAAGCCACTTTAATTACCCGAAACAAAACTTTCCTGCTTTCGGCGGAATTCACATGATTTTTGAACTGTTTTAAAAATAACTGTAAACTGAAATTGAGTTAAGTGCTTTGTGAATATATAGATAAATTATTGTTTTTAAACAGTGCGAAAAGCAAAGCTGACTCATTATATGCACAATTATATCAAGAAAATGTGTTCAGAAGGATCGATATTGGGGCGACGTCTATCGCCGTTTTCCTCTTTATCGGAAGCGACTGCTTTCGACTCCCCACCTCCACATCAGGTCCGGGAGTGGTCCTTGAGTTCTGATTTTTTTGGACGTGGTAACTACTTTTTGACGCTGAACACGATGGTGAATGTTTCATTCTTTAATATCGCTAACCGTTTGGCCACTACAGAATATGATATCCAGCAAGCATAAAAGCAAGAGCGATCCGCTGTGTTTTACAGGGAAGCTGTAACATAAGGACAGCTAAAAATAAAACACAAGTGAACATCCTGTAAGGATAAGGGAAAGAAAGGAATTAAGAAACTCACTTGTAGAAAAATCATATGTAAATAGAGTCATTAACTGTTTGATACGAGTTTATTATTACCGGAGCTGTATCTAAGTTCAGCTTGTCGATGAGCAAACAAAGCTCTTGTTTAGAGAAAGTGCTTTTCCGAATAATCGGTGTTGTAAGATAATAAAGAATCTTTCCGAAAGCCCCTTGCAGCCTCGTTGTCCTGAATAGGGTCGTCTCGTGGAAATTAATCAGCCAAGAAGCACGGCGAACTCCCTCTCGGTGAAAGTTCGTGATCCATCCAGTCTTTGAAAACTTTGTCGAATCAATGGATGTTTTAATTTCCCACTGATGATCTTAGTCGGCAAACCAAAAGGGTTGCGTTCAGCGGTAGTTTCAGAAAACTTAAGAGGTCCATTTCAAGCGTCTCAAGGCTCATTTTTATCTCTCTCAGACACGGAAAGGTGAAAGGAGAGTTATAGCCAAGTTTCGAACTCCCCAGGGCAAGCCAGTTTTACCTTGAATAACTATAACTAGGAACAGATGGATTGAGAATTGAAACTATTAAAAGAGATTGCATTTGATATTTTCTAGTTATTTCTGTTTGTAATTTAAATAGCCAATGTATGGATTTATTGTCATTTGTAATTTTTCTATTTCAGCATTTCATCTACCTATTTAAAAACAAAAGTCTTGACTCATCCACTCATCAACCCCCAGCCAAAACCCTTGGACTAGAAAGCTGAAAGTTTGCACAAAGATTCCCTTTATGATGTAGGCAAGAAAAAAAGCTTGCATTATTCGAAATTCCCACGGGATAGGTGGGTGAAAAATCAATTGATCGGAGAAACCGTTATGAATGGACAGTGAAAGTGAATAAAGAGGACTTAAATTTTCGCTTTAGGTTTTTGGTGTTTGGCACCAACCCACAATAAATCTGAGTTATCCGGAGAAGGCCACAAATTCATTTTGAAAGATCAAGGGACTGAGTACAACAACTGCAGATTAAAAGAATTTCTCAGAGAGAAAGATATTCGATTACATCACTCATCGTCACCAGCTGCAACAAAATGAGCCTGGCTAGGCGTTTTAACAGAACTGTCTTGGAAAATGCTAGAACGATTCTGTTAGAAGCCAGGTTACCTGTGCGTATTTGACTGTTTTATATTCTAACCGCAAACTACACACTAAATCGCACTAGCATGAAAGTATCCTTGAAGTGCCGGTGGCAAGATGGTTTCTAAACAAGTATCCACCAAGTTTAACATATCTTAAGAAGTTCGGTAGCATAGCATTCATTAAAGTCCCTAAAAAATCAGTTGGAAAAACAAATTTTGTAGAAGAAGGGAATTATGCGAGGATATTCCGTGACTACTAGAGGATATTACATTTTTGATATCTTATGAAACAAAGTGATTGAAACACGAAATGTCTATATAAATGAAAATCAGCATGTTTGTGAGTTATTATAAATCCTCCAGCTGTATATCGGAGAAGTATGAAAACCTTATTTTTCCAGATAAGAAAGAAGAAGGCGATGTATACACTTCATCTGAGGACATAGAGGATACACTTGAAAATAAAGATGAAACGATAACAGAATTCGAAGATCATTCCCAAGAAAGCGAAGACACTGATAACAAACCGGTAGAAGATAACTGACCACGAGTGTATATCTCGCTTAGAAGAAGAATTTTAAGACAACGAGATGCTCATGCAAATGTGAGAATCACAAGTGAAGAACCAGTGACCTATGATGATGCTATAAATTTCAAAGATAGCCTAAAATAGAGCAAATCCATACAAGAGGAAATAAGAAGTATTCATCAGCATAACACTTGGATAGAAACGAAAATACCGGAATATGCTACTCCCCTTTCGACGAAATGGATATTTCGGAAAACGAAAAACATCTAAGGTCAGATTGTCAATAATTACAGAAGTCGATTAGTAGTGAATGGGTTTCTTCAAAAATCCGGAGAGAATTATGACAAAAGATATGCTCCTACCCCATATCTAAATATTCTACGACTGCTATTTAGGCTTAGCTATCAAGTACAAACTTGTAATACACCTTAATACATTTTAAGGTTATAGTGAACAATATCATTAAAGGATAAAGAACTTTCAGAACTTTTAATCAACAAATGATGTATGAAACATATTTTAATTTGTTTTAAGGATCTTTGATAAAGTTAACTAGGAAGAAATATATAGATAAGAATTATGATTCAAAGTTTGCATGTGTTTGTTTACTTTCTGGATACTTGCAATAATACTTTTAGCGCTTATAGAATTGTTAATCTGCACATTTAAATACACTCCAACTATTTATGTCTGTTAATAGATGTACATCATGTGGTAGATGCTGATATTTTTATTCCATAGTAACAACACAAGACAAAGTATAAAATCTATAAAAGATTTACTGTAATAATATATTATCTATGATGTCATGTACAAGTAACAGTTTCAATATGAAGCTTTTGTAATTTAATTTAAAGAGTTCCTTTAAATACAGTTCAAGTCTTCTTGAAACTTTAACTTTCTTCTGGGCCAATCAAATTCCATTCATGAATTTGATATTGCCACCCGGGTGTGGGAAAATGGGGTGACTTTCCACTGTACTCCGGTGGCAAGAGGGGTAGGGGTTATTCTTTTAAACAATAGGAGATAGATAGAACTAAATTGTAGACTTTATTGTTCGTATGTTGAAGTATTAAAACTAAAGTTCATGTACGCTGCAACGTGCCCAACCTGTATCCCACGGGTGACACTAGGGCTTTTACGTAACTTCTCTGCAGTATCCACTCGTGCGGGCTCCTTGTAGTACACAGGGTTTCGTATCCGGCGGCAACTGCTACGTTGGTAACAGCTACAGATGTTTTCTCCCGACGTAGTTCCCCTGAAGTACGAGCGTCCCTAACGTCTGCGGTGACTGGAATGTCTGCAACGGCTTGTGTTGACTTCTCCCGAAGTCGTTCCCTCCAATGCGGTCGTCTCTGCATTCTGCGGCACCTGGAGCTTCTCTAACGGCCTAAGGATGTCTTCTCCCGAAGTGGTTACCTCTAATGCGATCGTCTCTGGGTGGAGAACCTTCTTGCGGCTGCTTGCCGCCCGAACCATCTGCTTAAGCACGGCTCTGCAGCTCTATAAAAAGCAAAAGGCTGCCTCGATCTCAGTCCCGGATTGGTCAACTTCTGACAGGGATGATAGGTCGGGCGAGTCGATTGTCTAGACGGGAGGGGGCCAAATCGACCGGTAACGTCTCCTCCCGCCTAAGTCCAATGCAGCGCCATGCATGCGCCTTCACACCTTATCTCTTCTAATCTCACCTCGTCTGGAACCCTCTTTTTCCACCTATCTCTTTTCTCCGAAATCTTACATGGTGTTTAGGCCGTCTATGTGGAAGCCGACATACTGGATTGTTTTCCCGAGTCTCTTCAGAAACACCAGTAGTTTCAGAAACTTTGCTTCATTCAGACTTCGTTTTCCTTCTCGGTTTTTCTTTCTCTTTTTGTCCACAGTGAATCGGAAGGAATCGATTATCTCCAACTTGATTCTGGAGTACACCCTGATTAGCTAAGCATACCGGCGGCTGAATTTCCTTAGAAAAACGCATTTTTACTCTTTGCACCCCTTTCCTCATAGGAATTTTCATGATGTTTTTCTCGAAGTCAATTTGGATCCCATGGTCGTCCTCCAACTGATATAACCCGCTTCTCTCAGGTAACGCTTCTCTCAGGTACTGTCACCATCGCTCTGTGTTGCTCTAAGGGTATTCTGTATCCCGACTTTAATTTCGCCTCGACCTCCCTTTTCTGATATGATGTCACGAAATCGTTTCCCTCTTGTCGGTACTCTTCGTATGCCTTAAGCTGACTCTTCATGTGGCGAATCGATCTAGGCTATATTAGTCCCAACCTCTCTCTATAACAGGGTTGCAATCCCCGAATCACATTACGAACTAACTCCTCCTCTGGCATTGTATACATGCACTGCTGGAGTAGTCCTACCTTTTCATAAAAGTACTTGAAAACAGGTTCATCCTTCCTCTGTCGCCTGGTCAAAGCATGTTCTAATGTACAACCAGTTTGTAATTCCTCCTTGAGAGCCTCGACAGTCTGGGTCCAAGTGGCCAACTAGTTCTCCTAAACAAATTGTGCCACGCTTTAGCAGCACCCAGAAGGCAACCGTTGAGATAAGCGATAGCCCGCCTCAGAGTCCAGTTGTTAATCTCTTTAACTTCATTTACTTCGTACAAGAATTGCGAAAGGTTTTCTCCATGCGAACCACTGTATCGCAATTTTAGTGAAAAGGAGATGAACTGCCCAGCAGATGGAACAGGCTGAACTGGCACGGACATCCTACTTCCTCTTAGCTGGCATACACTGTTGTAAGTTACTTCTGTTCTGCGTTGATTATCGTATCCCCATTCAGGTGTGGGACAATGGGTTTACTTTACACTGTACTCCGGTGGCAAGGGGGGGGGTAGGGGTTGATCTTTTATACCATAGGAGATAGATTCTTCCCCTGAGTGTATCTTTATTAAGCTAACAAAATTATAGACTTTATTGTTCGTAAATTGAAGTGTTGAAACTAAAGTTCATGTAGGCTGCAGCGTGTCCAACCCGTATCCCACGGGTGTCACTAGGGCTTTTACGTACTTCTCTGCAATATCCACTCGTACTGGCTCCTTGCAGTACACAGGGCTTCGAATCCGGCGGCAACTGCTGCGTCGGTAACTGCTAGAGGTGTTTTCTGTCGACGTCGTTCTGAAGTACGAGCGACCCCAACGTCTGAGGCGACTGGAGTATCTCCAACAGCTTGGGTTGTCTTCTCCCGAAGTTGTTACCTCTAATGCGATCGTCTCTGCCTTCTGCGGTACGTGGAGCGTCTGCAACGGCCTAAGGATGTCTTCTCTTGAAGTCGTGCCTTCTTGAATGCTGCGGCTGGAAACCACTGCTTAATTTCGATAAGCAAACTAAGTGCTTTCTCCCGGGCTGAGAAAATCTTCGAGGCACTGGGCCAATCAGTGTCTTCGGCTGCTCCTTCTCTGGCCTCCGGTCCCAAACCGAGCTCCGCTGTCTTCTCTGGCTGAAGGTACCCTCTTAGTTCCTTGCTGCCGACCGGACTTAGCTTCTCTCGGGCTGGAAGTACATCTCGCGGCTCCTTGCCGCAAAACAGACTCCTTTCCTTTCTCCCAGTGTGGAGAACTCCTCTGTGGCTGAACGCAATCAAACGAACTCTTCTGCTGCCTCCGGGAGGAGAACCTGCTTGCGGCTGCTTGCCACCCGAACCATCTGCTTAAGCACGGCTCTGCCGCTCTATAAGAAGCGAAAGGATGCCTCGATCTCAGTCCCGGATCGGTTAACTTCTCACATGGATGATAGGTCGGGCGAGTCGATTCTCTAGACAGGAGGATGGCCAAATCGACCGGTAACAATATCTCTAATTCAATACTTCTGTAAATAACTCCTTGATAATTACTTCCAAAAAAATAATATTAATCTCTGCTAAATATTCACTCCCTTGGTGACTAACTTTAAATACAAAATAGTTAATGTTAACTTTCACTAACTTATAATAATGCACTAATTCAACTATCTTTGGTTGATATAATATTAACACAAAAACGGAGCACGTAATTTCCATCGCACGTAAATTACTAGAAATGCTTTTCCGCATTTACTTATCAACAATACGAATCACTTTGATTCTCTTTTGTCGCGGCGCTGCTCCTCTTCCCATCAGGCAATGCGCATCTATAATGACGTATCTCCTTGTCCGTCTTCTGCTATCGACAATTGGTCAAGTCCAATCTTCCCGACTCTGCTTTCTCGTAAAACTTCAGATAATTCCAACTTCAAATTCTTTGAGGGATATCTATCTTCTTATTCGAATTCACACTTGCAGGGAATAACTATCCGTAGATAGGTAAACTTTCCGTCTCCTCTTATGAGCCAGTCTTCTAATGTCACGCCGAGTTCTGGCTGATGTCATCCGGGTCTTCTACGGAGCTCTTGGCCGCTCACCCTTCCGACATTGCTTGTAGACTCTAATGCAGATCTCTACTCTGAACTCTACTCTTGCGACTACTCTCTACCTACGATTGCAGACTTATACATTTTACTCTTACTGTCTACTTCTGCTGTCTCCTCTACTCTACTCCAGATCGAGGTTGATCACCTGCTTATATCTATTTCTTACTCTGAAGTTATCCTCGAACATATGCAAATTTAAACATTGCCAAATAAATAATAGCTACTAAAACATGTTTCAAGCCAACATAAATAAACTAAAATAATTTTGTTAAATTTATTTAACAATAATACTGGGAGATTCCATCTTCAATAGATATCAAGTATATAGTTTCACATGAATCATATATACATTTATAAGTTTATTGAGTTAAATTTTTGTTACAATTGGTTATGGGGCCCAGTACGCTGCCACTGTGCCAGTTGATGTATATTGAATGCTTATGCAGAAGGAACTACCATAGTGAATAACCATAATATATTTGCACAACTATTCATCTCTGTTGATAGATATTATTTATACGCTTTCACACGAATCAGATATACATTAATAAGTTTATTGAGTTAAATTTAAGTTATATAGGTGTGTGGCGCCAACCTGCAATTCATCTGAGTTATCCAGAGAAGGCCACGAATGGCGAGGAACTCGTATATTTTCCCATATCGATATTAAATTGCTAAATAAATAATTTTTTTATGCTATGTGTGCAAGGGTTCTGGAGCGAAGTGACGGTATCTGGCTAGTTTAATAATAATCCTATTTTAATAATCTATTTTAAATTTTATTATAAAAATCGCATTGTACTTCACTGTGGCTGTTGTTAACTGAGTCCAGTCCCTGGTTGAGATGGAACACGTTTCCATGCTGAATTCACTTTCCATTCATTTCCTAGGATCCACGCAGTCCTCTGTAAATGAGAATCGGCTTAGTGTTTTCGAGGTTAAAGAAATGCGAACGTCCGGTTGAAGTTTTTACTTCGGTTGACTTTTCGCTTCCATTTTCCCAATCTCATATTAATGAATAAATGGTATTTCGGTTGTAGGAAATTTGTTAATAATTTGTTGAAAATAAGTGATATTTATTCGATATTTCACCCCATCAATTATTGTGATTATTATTGGGGTCAGCTGTTGAAAAGTATGTGCGGAGATTATATACAGAAGACTGTATATAAGAATATATATACAGAAGAGTGTTTCAAAGTGGTACAATTTAGAGAAGAGTATAAAATCATATCATATTTGAAAATTGTTTTCTTCTTCCAATACTGTGTTTCTATTTATAATATAAGACATCGAAGTGAGAATAATATATATTGCAGCAGATGTATATTTTTTTTGTGATAGCGCAACGAAGATAAATACAAGGATACAAAATGGAAATATTCGAATGTTGACATCTTTGTATTATCGATAAGCAAATGTGTAAATATCTCATTTGAAGTGCTAGTGAAATACCAAAGAAGTCAACTCAGTAAGTAAAGACTTAACTTTTCAGGCAAGAAAGTGAACAGTTTTATATAATCAATGAACTTTTTGATGATATGCGATCCGTTATCATTGGATCATAGTCAATCATTAAATATTCTTTTCCAACTTTCATCAAGAAACCGGTTCTCAATTTAGTTTTCCATAGATTTTTAGCAATATGACCATTTATTTAATCTAAGTAATTTTGTATATAAAAACTTTTGAAGTTAATTATCAGTAGTTCAGATGTTGAAATTAAACATCTAGAAATAAATAATAAGTAAATTTGTATAAAACTGTTTACCTGGATCTATTGATGAAATGCCAAATAATTGAATAAAAATAAAATAAGAATAATTACAAATGCAAAATAACCTTTAACATGTTAACGTAATATTCAAATGTAAAATTTATTAATCCAAAATTTTTTTAAAATAACTATCTTGTTATTAAGAATTTATAAAAATGTCTAGAATACTTTTAGATTTACAGCTTTCATAAACATTTGTAATAACATAATTACATAAATTTTTGGAAAAATGTTTAGTCTGAAAATTATATAATAATGAAATTTTATTTCTTAAGTGGAATAATCTTCTTATTCACAGTTTTATATGTTAAGAAAGTGATAAAGACGTTTGAAACTTAGGGCAAGAAAAGCAGCCAGAATCGATAACAGAAAAGGACAACTAAAGCAAACTTTTTTTTTTTAAATCTAAGGTAAATAAATAAAAAAAATTTCTATTAAATTCAATAAAAATAATAAAATAAACCATTGTACAGAGAGGACAAATAGGATGTAATCACAGGAAGGAACTTAAATTACATTCCTGATGCAACCAAAGAACTTTCTTGTGAAGAAAGGAAATGATAATTATTGGTTAACTGTTATCAAATTTCTTCATAAAGATAATGAACGCACTATAATATTTTTTATTGGCGTGGGTGTGGTTGCCATCTGTTAATGTACTTGATTTTAGGTTGTTGGAACCATATTCTATTCCTAGGCTAGTTGGAGAATATTTCCATGCTGGATTCTCTTCCAATTCTGTACCTAGGATCCACCCTTGTTTCTATTATATTAATCCAAAATATTCTCAAAAAAGCTATCATGTTTTAAAGTATTTATAAAAATATCTAGAATTCTTTTAGATTCACATCTTCATAAACATTTGTAATTATCTAATTACATAAATATTGGAAATAATGTTTAGTCTGGAAATTAAATAATAGGGGGCGAGGGGCCCGGGCCCCTTCCGAAATAATGAAGGTATGTCCTACAACTTTCTTTTTGGTTGAACAGATAGGTTTTCATGGTTTTTTTTTTTTGGTTGAATAGATTTTTTGGCCCGGGCCCCCCGAAATAATGAAGATATGTCCTCCCAAGGTTTTTTTTTGGTTGAATGGATAGGTTTCCATCGTTTTTTTTGGTTGAACAGAAAGGATTCCATGGGGTGTCTACTTAAAATTACTTAATCTAACCTTACAATAATCTTGCCCCCCCCCCCCGAAAATATATTCGGTACTTGTGTACTAAAGCCACCGCAGCCGGAAGTGTCGTTATTTATCGTTGAATTTGCAATGGCTGGAAATAGTTGGGTTATTTTTCAATACATACATCCTGCAGCTAAGCCAACCTAACTTAACCTAACCTAATCCAAATGTAACCTTTGTAAATTGAACCTTAGGGGTGTAAATGTGAGCTAACCTAATTCTAACTGTCTTTGGTTGTAAATTGAACCTTAGGGGTGTAAATGTGAGCTAACCTAATTCTAACTGTTTTTGGTTGTAAATTGAACCCTATGGTTTTAAATGTGAGCTAACCTAATTCTAACCGTATGTATACACGCCGTGGGCAAGATCGCTTCTCATGATTGGCGACACTTCCGGCTGCGGTGGCGTTAGTACACAAGTACCATATATTCTATATACGCCACTGAGTTGACTTACATATCTTCTTATTCACTGTTTTACATATTATGAAACTGATAGATTTGCTGGCCAAAAGAAACATAAGTTTTCATCAATTTCAAAGATGAATGGTGTCATTTAAACCATAGGTTCTAGTTTGTAAGCAAATCAATATCATGCGTAATTATGAGTAATTATGTGTACAACAATTTCAATGAAAAATGAATAAATGAAATTGACACCAAGTAAAAAAACAAAACATGTGAATATTTAAAAGAGAAACTGAAATAAAAAGTTAATACTTACATCCTTGGCATTTAAAAATAAAAGCGAATAAGAAAAGTTATTATTTCATTCGAAGTAACTTATATTAGAAAACAAAAATAGGGAAATAAAGTTTACAGGCGTTTTTTTGACGGATATTTTGGACCAAAAACAACAAAGAAAAGAAAAAAAACGCATCAAAATTTTACATAAAAATTTCAATTTAAACTTGTTAAGAGTAGCAATTTTGCAAATTAATATAGAGAAAAGAGGTTAAATAAAGAAACAGTTTATTATTTCCAGTAATAGCTAGAATACAGTAAAGGTTTCGCGTATTTGTTTTCATATAATATATATGAACGATTGATCATTTGTTATTTCATGTACTTACGTTTCGAAAGTGGCGGCTGCTAAACTGAACACAAAACGTTAATGTATCAGTCGAGAGGAATGATTTGGAATGTTATTTTTTATTTTAAGTCATCTATTTTTCTCTTAAAACGACTTAAAAAGCAGGTATTCCATCTCTTTCAGTTTTGAATATTGTTAGAAAACCGAAGCCTCGCTTACCACTAAACTTAAACCATTGTTTGAAACGCAGGGCAAGAAAATAGAGCAGCCAGAATCGATAACAGAAATGGACCACTAAACCAAACATTTTTTTTAAATCTAGTGAATAAAAAAAAAATGTTCTTAAATTCAACAAAAATATTAAAATAAAACATTGTACGGATATGACAAATAGGATGTAATCACAGGAACGAACCTAAACTACATTTCTGATACGAACAAAGAACTTTCTTGTGAAGAAATGAAATGATAATTATTGATTAACTATTATCACGTTTCATAAAGATAATGAACGGACTATAATATTTTTTATTGGCGTGGCATGGTTCCCACGTGTTAATGTACTTGATTTTAGGTTGGTGGAACCGTTTTCTATCCTTAGGGTAGTTCGAGAATATTTCCATGCTGAATTCTCTTCCAATTCAGTACCTGGGATCCACCCTTGTTTCAATTAAATAATATCATGTTACTTTTCAAGTGGTTGAATTTGGGCGAGCGTCATCAGACCGATCTCAAGTTAGTCCTTTTTTAAGTTTTTACAGTTTGTTAACATATTAATTTATTTGCTTCCATTTCACTAATGTCCTTGAAATGAATGAATGATTAAAAATCTTCTCGGGATTTCAGCCTAGTAATAATTTAAAGTCAATTTAATTTTTTTCGCCAAAGCTTTTAAAAGATTGCAGAGGGATTCCCAATATTTCTCGATTTTTTTCACAGAAGGGACATTAATGACAGCTTCTAACTGTCATCTGCATATGCCTGGACCGAAATGGCATCCCTGATTTGATTCTTATTACAGAATTTTTGAAAAGAAGAAAAGAGCTTCTCCATAATAAGATGCCACAGCATATGGACCAAGGTTACTACGCTGTGGACACCCCATAGAATTTTGTTAAGATGTAGAACCCAGATAGACGTTTCGGTCATGCAAAAAGGATTTTATTAAATAAAAAACATTGGAAGGAACAATCTTTCTTCTTTAAAATATTCAAAACAATAGGTTGTCATGTGTTCTTGAAAGCATTAGTAAAGTCCAGAGAAATCCCCCCTTCCTCAACATCGAGATAAGTCGTGGAGAAGAGCATTCGCGGCCTCAAGTGTACTACGGTCCCTCTGGAATCTGTATTGCAGTCGGATAAAAGATGGTTTACATAAAAGATTTAATTTGAAAAGTAATTTACATTGAATTTGTCTAAAAAAAAAATGTTATAGAGTTCATCGCAAATTTAATTTGGAAATTTTATAATAATGAAATTGAAGTTCTGTACTTTAATTATTTATCTTTTTATTTGCAACTTTTTAAGTTAGGAAAGGAATGATGTTTAGACGCTTGGCAAAAGAAATAAAACTTTTTTATCAATTTCTAAGATTACATCGTAATTTCAAGTTTGTAAGCAACTAAATATCATGCGTGTTTATGAGGAATAATTTGTCGTGGAATTTCGCGGCAGAATGAAATATCAAATATAGACGAAGTAAAAAATTTATATAAATATTTAAAATAAAAACTGAAATACAAAGTTCATACTCACGTGCTTTGCATTGAAAAGAAAAAAAAACGAAGAAAAAAAGTTAATCATTTGAAGTAACTTCTTTCATAATCATAATTGTTAAAGATAATTTACAAGCGTTTTTTTGACGGATATTTTGTACCATAAACAACAAAGACTATAAAAACTCATCCACTTTTATTATTTAAAAATCTTTTTTTTTGTAATTTTATTGTTAAACATTTATGAATTTTGCAAATTTTTATAGAGAAAAGAACTGAAAAATAACAACACTATTAATTTCCAGTAAAGCCTAGGATAGAAAAAAAAGTTTTAAAATATTTATTTATGTTAATATTTGTATTGATTGAAATTTGATAATATTTAACACAGTGATATTTATCCAACATTTCACGCCATAAATTATTCTGAACACCGCCATATAATATGTCAAAGAGAATAAAAATCAAACCGTATTTTGATATATGTTTTCTGCTTCCAATTCTGTGTTTCTAATCATTATACAAGATATCGAGGTGAAAATACTATATATTGCAGCAAATGTATTATTTATTCGTTTTTTTTTATAGTCCTGTCACATGACAGAAATGGTCAGTGGCATGATTCGATCCTACCCTTATTAGAAAGGTTTCAACTTATTTTGATTGTATATTAAATGCCCCTATTTACCTACATAAAAAGAAAAGTCCTGACTCACTCACTGATTGACTCATGAAGGCCCAGCGCAAACCCTTGGATCTAGAAAGCTGAAATGTTGTACAGAGTTTCACTTTATGATGTTAACAAGGAATAAGGCCGGATATTTCGAAATTCCCAATGGATAGGGAATAAAAAGGATTTATATTTTCTCTTTAAAAAAGCCTGATCGATTTATAGGTGTGTGGCGCCACTGCGCAATACATTTTAGTTATACAGAGAAGGCCACAATGGGCTGGGAACTCCTATGTTTTTCGATCACGACATTAATTTACTCAATAAATAAAGTTTTTTTATGCTATGTATGCAAGGGCTCCGGAGCGAAGCAACGTTACCCATCTATTGTATTATTAATTTACTGATTTTTCAATGTTTTGCTGATTATATTATTTTATTTTATTTATTTTCTATTTATTTATTTTATTTTTATTTTTATTTTATTTTTATTATTATTTTATTTTATTTTCTATTTATATGTGTGAGTTAAGTAAATTTAAGCTTGCGAGGGGAATTACATGTGATCAGTGTGTAAAAACCAACGTTTTCTCTCCTCAGCGGGGAAAAATCACGTGATCGGAGAAACCGTTATGAATGGACAGTTTACTAAAGTTTACTAAACGACGGGAAAAAAGAAGAATTACTACCGATCGGTGGGAACAGCCCACAGAAGACAGAGACAGGAACAAGTAGACAAGTGAAAAAACAGTTCCAGTTTCCCGAGGAAATAGGACTATAGAAAATGCTGCTACTTAGAACGATGCTGGACTTGTAAAGATAGCAGTTGGCTTCGAC
>JAFIDM010095284.1:37047-59421 GCA_023159025.1 Thereuonema tuberculata | reverse complement strand
GATCATTATTTCTCTATTTGAATCGGGATTTTTAGTTTGAGAAATATTTATGTATTTATTTTGTTCAATAGAAGATGAATTTGTGTTTGGGCATAGAATATGAGATGATTATCCGTCCTGGAAATGCTCCTCCCCCGAAAGCCTGCAAACTCATTCATCACCGTGCGATGGAAAGCTGCGCTTATAACTAATCTATGTGTATATTTGAATACAAAGAAATACAAATTTTATGTATTCTATTCGGAAGCCAGAGCTCGAGTACGACATCTACTGGCAAAAAAAAAACAAAAGCCATTTGGGTGATCACAGACTAAAGTCAATGTGTTGTGCTTTACGGTAGCTAATATATTTCGTTGCTTCTTGCCAATTTACATTTCGTAAACTTATATTTTTTTTTATTGGAATAGTTTGCTAATTTCTGATTGCCAAGAAGAATTACAATTCTTGAAGTCATTTCCTAAAGAAAGTTGAAGCGTGATCGAAGTTTTGCAGTTACGTTTTTGAGAAAGAACAATAATAAATAAATTAAACTGTGTGGAAACGTGAAGATGAATTATAAATATCAATGGTTGTGAAGATATTTATATTTAACGATGTTTGCAAAACAATTGATATTTTCCTGTTTTCATCCTATTTTCTTGGATGAAATAATTAACGCAGCATAAATATTTCACAACACATAATAGTTTCTTTATAAAGTAGTTTTACTAACATCAATTGGTAAATAAAATGTTAAACAACACAAAATAATCGAAACAATAAAATACGTTGACAACTGTAGTGTACTTTCCCAAAAAAATTAAATTTTTACACACTACCCAAAAAATTTTTTTAATTTTTTATTTATTTATTTATTTTTTTTTTTTTTTTTTTGGTGGGCTGCCTTTTAGAAAACTCTATAATCTTTAAAAATTTTCAAATGCTTAATAGATGGATTAAATCCACTACTCCATTCAAATCTGTTTTTCTTTACAAACTTACATGATTTAAAATAAAAAAAAATATGAATTCCTTTAATTCAACAACCAAATTTAACAAATGCACATTTTTTAGTTAATTATTTTTTCAATATAGGCCATAAACAAATTATTTCTTTGTATTCCATATTCTTCGCAAAACGAAATTAATAAAATAATAATGAATTAAGATATACTATTCTAATAATTCTTTACTGGTTTCAAATATTTAATTTTTGTTAACATTTCGACTTTAAAAATATTTTCAAATTATAAGTAACAGAAATGCAATAATCGTTTATAAACAATTAATTTTGATTCGTAAATGTTAGTTTTTCCAAACTTTAACTTCTAATTTTTGTTTTGTTTTTTGCAATGAACTTCAAACTATTACTGTTGTTTAAGTAATTTTTAAAATTCACTTACTTTAATTTTCTCTTAAGGAAGCTCATGTCTTCGTTGATTAAAATTATAGTTGCAATAGCTAATAAATTTTATGGTATTTAGAAAAATTGTTATACTCTGTTAGAAAGTTAAATAGTCTTCGTCGAATGATAACGTTATTATTTGGTGTTTAGCCAAAAACGAAGGTTAATAGATTAACTTTCTTTTCATAACTACATTTTTATTTTCTTGATAATATAGATATTACTCTCAATATTTGATGTTAAAACCAATATTTTAAAATTTCAATTGAATCTCATTTTGCGGTTTTTCTATTTTTAAGACCACATTAAGTCCCAAAGGCATTCATAGATTTTGTGTGAGATTAGTAATATAAGAATTATTGAGAAGCAAGAGAGTCAATAATAAACCCAGATATCATTCATATTCTTTTTTTTATATAATAACACCTGAAATTTTCTTAAGTCAGGAGCTATGAAGACTTCATACATCGCCGTTACAATGTTTATAAAATAAATTTTCTATCTAATTTCATTTCGCTACATGTGATCGAAAATTACGAAACTGAAACTAGATTGATAGTCAAGATACAAATTGAACATTTATTTTTTCTTGTATTCCCTGTTCGGCTGTCTTCAATCGATTCTAGTCTTCCTATGATTTCAACTCTCCATTCTAAATACATATTACCCGTGGCAGGCAAAGGAAAACTATTTGATTATTCCCTGTAAATTTTAATTCACTAACATCATGAATTAAATATTGAATTTGATATAATTCAAATAATTACAACATTAGAAGTTAAACCATTGTTTTTTCCTGCAAATCAAGAAAACACATTTAAAAACAATTTAAAAAAGTTAAATTAATTTAAATTAACAATTAAAAAAAATTAAATCATATGTATTTTTTAATCATTTTACATTGAAAATACTGTTAAAGCTTTTACTAGAACATTACAACATACTGAATCATTATATAATTTTTAAGCATTAAAAATAAATCAACAATTTAAATAGAAGGTCAATTCATGTTTTTTTAATAAACACAAAATCAATTTATAATCTATCAAACACCTACACAGTCGTTAGAAGAGACAGTACTATACGCTGAAGAAACAACTAGTTTATTGAAAGACATTGTAATTTTAAGATCAAGTACAATTTGAGGTGTTGTCGTAAGTTCATTCAATAAATCTAGTTCCCATTTTGGACTATTTCGACAGTTAAGTGTCTACAATAGATATCATATTCGTTCTCAATATAATCGATTCAGTAATTATACACGGGATTTTGTCTAATTGCTATCATTTTTCCGGACCCAATCAATGGCCTCCTGAAACCGTAACTATAATGACCCAGACGACCTTCTGATAATTTCTTTCACTTAAATTGATGTTTATTAATTCTCATTAATTCTTGATGTTTATTAATTCTCATTAATTAATGAGTTCTTTGGAAGAGCAGAGAAAACTTTAAGATCTTTTCTCAGATATTTTCTTTCTAAGATTCAGAGATCATCGTGTTCACGTGTAATACGTCTCTCAAAATAGCTTCTATTCCTTTTTTTTTTAATCACCCGAAATCAAATGGTGTAGAAAGTAGCGGAGAATCAGGAAATTATTAAATTTGCAGGACAGAGTGTTTAAGAGCATTTATGAATAAATCAATTCACACCTTTCCCATAAACACAAAACAAAGCCACCCCTTACAATTTGCTACTCAAACGCTTCCCTTATTAACAGAGACACTAGTTTTGATTGGAGCACATCGATTGTAGAAGCCATCCATTTCAGCTGAACTAATTCAAGGTTCGAATCGCAGAAAACTTGAATGCTTATCTTTCTACAAGTGTTCACTTTTCAACAACGTTTGCTTTTTTTATTAGTCTTAATTGTCAAGGCTGATTATTATCTGTCTTGGAACTTAAACATTGAATTTATACATAGTTTAAACATTACTCTAATTGATCTGGTAAACTAGTTATAGAAATTCATATTTTATTGCAGTAAATTTATTTCTACAATTTTCACTTTAATTTCTTCTTTTTAATTAATATACTATGACAATTTGTCTTTCTCAATTAATATCGCTCTTCGCTTAACCAAGAAAAAAAAAGAAAGAAAGAAAGAAAGTAAATACAGTATATAGTGACAAGGACAAGTTTTAGAATTCCTGCCTGATAAGTTGACATAATTGTTAGCCTTGTTAAAAAAATGTTCTTTCCCTAATGTCTTGCCCGTACTTCCTTGGCTTTGGTCTGATTTTTATCCACATTATGTACTTTGTCACTGATTACAGTTTTAATTAAAAATAAAATTATTTAAATTATTTAAAATGTTTGAGGATTTTTGAGTGAATCATTAGCAAATGGTAATTAGTACAAAGATTATAAATAGTAATTAAAATGTTATGAATTCAAGGTCGCGCGAGTAAATTTATCGGAAAGACAAATTTAATTTATATTTCAAATTAAACTTCAAAGAGATAATAACAATAACAGAATTAACACAGAGATATATTTGAGGAGACAACTTAGAAATTATCAGATATATATTTTTCATGCTTGAATAAATAACAGCTTGCTTAAAAAGGACTCGTCTAAGTTATTCTAGAAATTATAAATCTTATTTTATTAATCGCTGAAAGTAAAATGTTAGAACGAATCTAAGCTTAGAAATTATTTTTAGAGGAATAAATGTGATCATCCGTTTTCCATGTTTTGGAAGATAGGTTCAAAAAAAATAATTGTCATTAAAGACATCGGGAAACGTTTGAATAGGCTTAACGTACTAAAATATAGCATTCTTGTTGATTTAGATTAATTATTTGCTAATATCTTCTGATAAAATTATAAAATTTTAAACCATCTTTGTCATCTATCAGTTCGTATGTCTGTGATCGAAAATTAAGAAACTGAAACTAGAATGATAGTTTAGTTTAAGGAGTTAAAATTACTTCTGTATAAAAAAAAAATATTTTTATCTTCCGAAGTGAAAATAGGAATAAATGGAATTAGAAAATAAACAAATATTTTTCGATCGTTGAAAGTTTTTCAGAAATTTCTGAGGGAAAATTGTGTTTATTTAAATTAATCTAAAGTAAAAATGAAATTTGAAGGTAATTGTGTTTCTGAAATCCCATGAAGAACTCTTTCGCTAAGAGTGGAATTAAAGTAGACGTTATTTTGAAATTTTAATAGTATTTGTTTATTTGAATATAATGAAGTAAATGGTTAAACAATTCATATTTAATTGCATAATTAATCACAATAGACAAATCGATTGAGCATTGATTGATAAAAATTCGAACAAAATATGATGCAAATGAATCTATGGGTAACAACTGTAATAAAAGCTTTGAAATGGAACTATTTTTATTGGCAGACTTATTCAGAATATTGAACTCCTACATCTTATTTGTGAAACGAAATATATATAAAGATTCAAGAAATTGAATCCATCAATGAAATTCTTTTCTAAATGATGGAAATGAGTTTGTAGAGATCAAATGTCATTGATTACATCTTTGAATTTATATTTAACATATTGAGCATTTTTCAATGCATTATCAGAAAATGGTAATCAGTACAAAGGTTATGAATAGTAATTAAAATCTAAGCAACTGAAGTAATTTTATCATCAGAAATAATGATTTCATTTAGATTTCAAATTAAAACTATTTAAAGACACAATAGAAGTAACATACGTCGCACTTGAGGAGACAACTTAAAGTTTTCAGAAATAACTTGCTTGAATAACTAACATATTAGTTTCCAAAGGACTCGTCTAAGTTATTCTAGAGGTTACAGATCTTTTTTCATTAATTGCTGAGAGTAAACTATTAAAACGAAACTTCGCTTGGATGTTATTTCTAGAGGAACAGATATGACAATCCATCTTCCATCTTTTGAAAAAAATATAGAAATCAGACTTGTCCTCTATCTGTTCGTTCGTCTGTGATCGAAAATTATGAAACTGAAGCTTTATTGATAGTTCAAGACACAGGTTGGAGGGGTTTGCTTTTTCTCGTATTCCTTATCTTCCTGAAGACTAGAATAGGACTCTTCAGTCTAGTCTTCTACTCTTCCTATCATTGGAACTCTCCTTTCTAAATACAAATAACCCTATGGCAGACCCAGGAAACTGTTAGATTATTCTCTCTAATTCTTTATTATGTAAAATAAGATGTTGATTAGAATAAGGAATTTGAGATAAGTCAAAATAGTACAATATTAGAAGTTCATTTTTCTACTTTAGAGGTAGAATATATTTAAAAATTGCTTTATGTTTTAAACAATATACAATTTAAATTTTTAAAATAATTTTATCTTGAAAATACTTGAGGTTTTACTACATGATTACAGAATTTTTAAATGCAAAAAATAAATGTAACAAAGTAAATAGAAGAAGTCAATTAATGATCTTTAATAAAAACAAACTCAATTTCAATCTATCAAACACCTACACAGAAGTTAGAAGAGACACTACTATACATTGTCGAATAAACAACTAGTTTATTCAAAGCAGTTGTAATTTAAAGGTCAAGAACAAATTCAAATGAGGCCTGCATTAAATTCCTTTAGTAAATCTAAACCCCAATTTACACTATTGGAACAACTCCAATAAGTGGCCACAATGGATATCATATTCGTTCTTAAAATAATCGATTCAGTAATTATACACGACATTTTGTCTAATTGTCATCATTTCCCTCACCCTACTAAACCGGAAGTAGCCTGAACCTGAAAAACCTTCGGTTAATTTCTTTTAACTTAAGTTTGTTAATCGTTCTCTGAAAGAGCACAGAAAACTTTCTTTGTATTTTCTTCCTCATTTCTTAACTCTGATATTTTACATAAATTTTTAATTTTCATATTTTGTATCTCGCTTTCGCTTAATTTAAGGAGTTAAAATTTGAATTGTTAATGTAGTTACAAAATAAACATACTTTTTATTAGCTTAAACCTTTTTCAAAAATTTCTGATGGAAATTGTGTTTATTTAAATTTAATATAAGAAAAAAGATAATTTGAAGGTCACTGTATTTCTGAAATGTCATCATCTCTTTATTGCAATGTTATTGTAGCGATAGCTATATCATTGCTAATGCAGTTGAAAAACAATTTGTAATTCATTCTTATAATATGAAAAGAAAAACACAAAACTAGCAAAAAGTAATTAAGGATCCAAAGATCAGTGTATTGACCTGTTGTTGTATTGCGATTACGACAATTTATCACAGGAAACAAAAGCAGTTGAAAGTAGTGGAGAACAGGAAATTAGTCAAGTTGAGACACTGAGTATTTATGAATAAATCAATTTACAACTTTCCCATAAACACAAGAAAACACGACTCCATACAATTTGCTACTCAAATGCTTACTTTATTAAGAGACACACTAGTGTTAGTTGGAGCGCAGATATTATTTATTCAATCCGTTTTAATTCAAATTGAATTCATTGAAAATATCTATGCCACATATTGTACCTGGAAATATTCATTCGTAGTATTTAAATATTTGGAGAGTTTTTTAGTCAACTTTATCTGGATCGATAAATGTGAAAAAGTCAATTCCTTAAAAATATATCCATGAAATAAACCTTCATGTTTGAAGCATTTATAGTTAGTATAATCCTTAGTAATAATTAAATGGTAGAACTTTTTCTTTAAAAGCAGAATTTAATAATCAACTTAAGAAATCTTCCTTAAAATTAATAAGAAAAAGTTATTTCTGTTTGGGTAATTCACAGGGATGGATAGACAAAGGAGGTTGATGATCCCAAGATTATCAGCCGAAGGAATAGAAGACAAAACGATAAGGTGCCATTTTATATGAAAGATCTATGAAAGTTTCTTTTTTCTTTTTAAGTGCTTACAACTTGCTAAGAACACATATCAAGAGAACATTTTTACTAATATATTTCCATTTCTCAAAGGAAAATATCGCAAGAAATGAAAGCTGGTATCCATTTGACAAACGATTAAGGTAATCTGGTTATGCTCTGTCTGTATAGGAAACAAATGCTGCAAAAATTCACGTCCTTTGCCGGTATTGATCTTGGGACCTACAGTCCACTAACAAAGAATCTAAATATTGTTGCACAGAAAAGAAGAAATACATAAAATAATCGTATAATCTCTATATATAAAAATGAATGTATCTTTCTTTCTTTCTTTCTTTCTTTCTTTGTCTGTCCTTTATACACTCTTAGGCCCTTTGACCTATCTGGACCAAACTTTGCAGAATTACTCTTTAGGACCCTGTGCAAAAGATAGGCTACCTTAGAACCCGGACCCACCCCCCAAAAGGGGTTGAAAAGGGGTAAAAGCCCTGAAAAATCCAATATCCACCTGGTGGTTAAAATAAGAACTACACATATATTGTGTAAAGTGAAGAATTCGCTCTCCTTTTTGGGGCAGGGACACCACACTTGGGTGGGAGGAAGCCAACACAAAGGCTGAAATGTCCCACCCCGACCGATACCGGGACCTTATATTTAGGGCCCCTTCTCGGGCCCCCGAGTCAATTGCAAATAAGGAAAAATTCGCTCTCCTATTTGGGGCAGGGACACCACACTTGGGTGGGAAGAAGCCAACAGAAAGGCTGAAGTCTTCCACCCCCGACCGACACCGGGACCTTATATTTAGGGCCCCTTCTCGGGCCCCCCCAAGTCAATTGCAAATAAGGATAAATTCGCTCTCCTTTTTGGGGCAGGGACACCACACTTGGATGGGAAGAAGCCAACACAAAGGCTGAAGTGTCCCACCTCCGATCGACACCGGGACCTTATATTTAGGGCCCCTTCTCGGGGCCCCTAAGTCAATTGGAAAAAGAGAAAAATTCGCTCTCCTATGGGGGACAGGTCCACCACACTTGGGTGGGGATGGCGACACAAGGGCCTAAGTGTCCCACCCCCGATCGGCACTGGGACCTTATATTTACGGCGCCTTCTCACGAGCCCTTTCTGTCTTTGAGTGGCATTGCAACGCATGCCGGGCACAGCTAGTACTGAATATAAAACTAGCGAAGTTATCGTAAGATTAAATAGTAACAAAAACAGTAAATAAGAACAGCAGCTGATTCAGAATACTAATTATACTAATATTCAATAGTTAACTTCTTTTACCGATATTATACTTTTATATGTAAACTATACGAGTCAACAAATATTTCAACAAAACCGAAGAGAAAGTAAACTGAACTGTAAATAAACTTTTTTTAAGTTTTTAACAACATTGAGCTAGCAAGGAAAACAACCGTGGTAATAATAAATGTATCTGCTTGAGAGATAACCTCAGCCAAAATAAACTCATAAATTTTCCACACAAAAAAAAAAAATAAAAAAAAAATATCCGCGAATATTTCGTCTCCAAAATATAATTATTTGGCAGATTTTAGCAAATGGATTAGCTTAAACGATTAATGTCATTTGCTTAAGGTCATGACTCAAGCAAATTCAGACGACTGAAAATCTTTATTTTTTTTATATATTTCTTTTTGCAATGCACCTGAAATTCTTAAATTTTAAATATAAACTTATGAATTATCTGGGATTTCTATTTTCTTGTTTTTAATTTTTAAGATGTTTTGTGATTAATTACATTCAAATTCAAAAATAATTCAATGTTTTTGGTGTTTTCGAGGTATTACTCGGTATTTTCAACTGAACAAAACTTGACAAAAGACTGAAATGATTAAAAAAAATCTTAAATAAGGATTTGTATCTAAAATATTTTTTCACTAGAACTAAAAAATTATTTTTTTCAAATTTTGTGAGATTAAATATTTTTTTAAGAAATTAACAGTTGTACTATTAATAAGTATATTAAATACAAAACATCATTTTGTAAATTTTTTATCATTTCAGGTTTCTGTCAAGTGTTTTTGAGTTGATAATACCGAGTAAACACCCCAAATATCTCAAAAACACCCCCAAAAAATTGAGCGTTATTGAATTTTAATTTAATTAACTGTAGAATATTTTGAAAATTAAAAACATGAAAATATGAATCCAACATGCTTCATAAGTTTACATTTAAATTTTCAGAATTTTAGGTGCACTGGAAAAAGAAATATATAAAAGAAATAAAAAGTTTGCTCGATTCAGGACCTTGATACATCATTGGTTCTTTAGATAATTCCTCTTCCGTGACAATGAGCTTTTCTTGCAAACATCTTTTTCTGGAAATATTCTATTTTGACCAAATTCGAAATTTAATCTTTAAATACAGGGTATGTAAAACATTTCACATCTTAAAAAGAGTGTAAAATCTAATGATAAATAGTTTCATTAAAAAATAAAAAAATAATACTAAAAGTAGATGAACATTCTAAAAATCTATTGATATCGCTGGCATCTGCAGCGAAATAGTTAGATTTTTATACTGTTCATCTCCTTTCTTCTTCCAATTTAAGCACTCAGTCAGGAATGTTCTATCTTTATTAGTTTAGTGTAGTCATTTTAGGAAAATTAGTTTAAAAAATTGTTACAAGCATGGGACTTGGTATGTGGAAAGTACTTGATCATCCCAATAACATACTAAAAGTCCCCAAAAATCAAACTTGTGCTAAGGCCGCCATCTTGGAAAATGGCGGCTGAAATGAACATTTCTCATGCGCCTGGCACGAACCCTTTTTAACCCCTATGGGCAAGCCCCTAATTGAGATAGAACGATAATTTTGGTGTCTACGTCTTCGTAAGGGATTACTCTTTCCACCTATGTGCACTTTATGAATATCAGGGGTCCTACGGGAGAGAGGGAGGGTAAAGTTCGAGCAATTTAATCAATTTTGTCCAACTTTTTTGTTTTTCTTCTTCATCATCTTCTACAAATTGGATACTATAGTCAGAAGTGTAACCTCCTTGGAATCCCTGTTCCATTAGCTTTCCAACGATGTATAGTTGATGGCGCTGGGATAATTAGGAGCCGTGCTACGGCCGCCAGTGTGAAGTTCTACGAATTCCTTGATTTCACTGGCAGACGTGTATGAAGGGTTAATCCAAAAACTTCAACATGATATAAAATCTTACCTGTTTGTTTTAAAATTGTATTGACAGAGCATTTTAATGAAGATGAAAGTACAAATTAGTGCCAATAACATAAATTGCGTTGAGAAGCTTTTTTATGTCCTGAATGATTACACCATGTTTCTTTGAAAAAACAGTATATAAAACGTGGGCTGAAATGCCATACTAGCATATCATAAGATACGCTCACTTAAATTTTAATTTCTTTCAAAGAAATAAAAACATTTTATATATATTAAATATTGCTGAAGGCTACAAATTAAGATATGCTTTCTTAAAACTGTTAGTATACTCAATTAAATATATTTTATCTTTAAATTTTATCAAATTTACACTGTAATTTATTTTGATTTAGGAAAATATAAAATAAAAATAGAAGACATATGTTGCCTTAATGAAAATATAGTACATAGTTAGTTTTCTTCATCATCATCAGAAAGAATTGTAGTGTTCACTTGAGAATTCATACATGATAATCTTTGGCAGTTTCTGCACATGGCAGAGCACGTCAAGCCAGATCTTCTACAGTCACATCTATTAGTATAGTCTGATTTGCAAGCACATGAGATGAGTGCTAACAAGTCTGGTGGAGGGTTTTTTGTCATGGGCACAGGTTTCAAGAGGTTTCCTTCTTGTATCCATCCCCATTCAGTGGGATTCATCTCATTACCCATCCACTGTTGAACTTGCAGGTAAACGCGATATGAATGCTGAGCTGCTGCATCACTAGTTGGAGGCAAAGATGCAAGGTCAAAGGTTTTGCCCACTGACTGCTTAGAAATCAAGTGATGGTATTTGTAATATCTGAAATCATCTAAGGTAGTACTGTTTGATGGTCCATATAGTTGAAGAAAAAATACTTCGCGTGCAGCAGCTAGTGTCTTCTTTGCTTGAAGAAGGATCGTTAAATACTTTCATTTTCTCTCTGAGAGCACTGTCTTTCTCTAATACCCTAAATGCATTTAGCTTTCCTTTCCTGAACATGGCAGAGGTTGAGTCACAGCCTGTTACTGCTTGTGCAAACATAAGAAGCTCCCTAGTTTCTCCAAGCAAAGGAATTTGTCGAGCTATACTGTACAAAGTTTCTTGTGATTTAGAACCAGAAGCAGGACTGAGGAAGAAAACCTTGTCTGTTTCAGAAGCAAATGTAGTTAAAAGAACAAGCAAATCTGTGTCTTGGCCAACAACTACAACTGCAGCACCAGTAAGTACCATTTCTAATGCTGTTGAAACGATTACAGAATCTGCATCTGCTTCTGCCAACTTCACTTGTATATTCGATGACATGAAATGATATCAAATGAGGAACAGTATGTTTGGCATAGACACAACTCTTCTATGCCGCTTCCTTTCATGATGTTTCCAATACATCCCAGGTAACTCATTAACAGATGAAAGCCTCCTAAGAATAACTGAAGAGATTATGCTGTCCTTTTCTGCTGCTTCCGCTATTTCGCATGCTTTTATGAAAAGTGGTTGGTCAAAGGTTACAATAGAAGACCTATTCTTCAGATTGCATTCTGATGCAGCAAATGTCAAAGCAGAATTAATTGTGGTCCGATTGCTGGCCTCTAAATGGATGACAGGCAATGGTAGAATTTTTGAAACTTAATAATTTCCAGCTTCTTGCATAACTTCTTGCATGAATCCATTCCAGAAGAGAAAAGAATTTTCTGAAAATAAGAATCCTGCAATCCAAAGAAAATTGACCTGAAATCCATTTTGAATCACGCCTAACTCAACACTTTTAACATCAACTGATTTCCTCTTTAAGTTCTTTACACCTGGTGTGGATGGTTTCCTGTATTGCACTAGAGGTATTGAGTTAATAGCAGGATTTAATTTCCTCTTAGTGTCTCGAACCAAAGGAGTGGAAGTCAAAACTGTTATGCATTTTATACCGCCAAGTACGTGAATTGTACCATATCCATCTATTGTTTTTGTGTTTACATCGGCATCGTCGAACACATATTGCATAAAGGCATCATTCGTCCCTCTTGTTGCACATTTTCATTGGCTGCATTTCGGTATGCTACAGTCTCATTATATGAAGCACACAGTGACATTGAATGAAGCAGATCAATTACATATCTACAGTCATACTTTGTGTACTGTGTACTGATAGGGACAGGTGAAGTGGTGAAAGAAATGATCTTGGGCGACAAGCTGCTATTATAGATTGGCTAATGGTAGTAATTGCTCTTGATTTTTCATTTTCTTTCCCCTTACTTCCCTGAATCAAAATGTTAAGGAATCGTTCTAATGATTGTGGGATAAGGTTTGAACCTCCATTATTCATTTCATCTACCGTTGGATACGCTGACATGTCATAAAATTTTCCTCTAATATCCTGCCTTACTATTTGTACAGCCATTTCTACTATCCGAAGACGTTCACTTTCTATTGTTTTCTTTCTTTGTGAATACCACTGATCAACGAGATGTTATGAGCAGTTCCAAAAAAACTGATAATAAGTGGCCTGCTTCCAAACGCTTCAGTTACCGTTATTCTGTCTTTAAAGTGACTTTTAAGTGAGTTTTAAGAAGTTAGTCCGAAATATCACACTGCTCTCCACCTGGAATATGGTTGATAATGTCTTTCATTTCAGGTAAGGTGAATTAACATTCATCTTGGCTCTCATTATAATCATACAGAAATTGCAATATAGCTTCATACTATATTTATCATTAGTTGGTCTTCCTGACCTGGTATGTTCCTTTATACGCCTGAAACTAACATAACAATCAACATGATATCGCGCCTCCTCTGCTATCAAATCCACATTCATCACCCGATACTTCACATCTTCACCCAATTGATCTTCACGTTCACTACATTTAGTCAAAATAGATTTCTTAATTTCCTTCGTTTCAATCAATGAAATTCGCCTTCTCCTACCTTTCGACAATTTACGATTCGGAGTTATTATATTTTTCTCACAAAATAGGCAACAAGTCTTGTAACAAAATGATGATCGTAATCTTCGAGAAGGTCCTGAACTTCTTTCTTCATGTTCTTGCTCTTCACGTTTTCATTTTGATGCTTTAATACTGCTTGGTTTTGTGTAGATTTTTCAGCAAGTAACGAAAGAGAAGATGAGTTGTGGCAGAAGTTTGTTAATCGTGAAGAAATTAAAGTTCACGTTACTTGCAGAAAAATCTACACAAAACCAAGCAGTATTAAAGCAACAAAATGATGATCGTAATCTTCGAGAAGGTCCTGAACTTCTTTCTTCATGTTCTTGCTCTTCACGTTTTCATTTTGATGCTTTAATACTGCTTGGTTTTGTGTAGATTTTTCTGCAAGTAACGTGAACTTTAATTTCTTCACGATTAACAAACTTCTGCCACAACTCATCTTCTCTTTCGTTACTTGCTGCAAGAAGTCCACCAAATCCTTTTCTTACAATCACAGTTTTTCCTTTACTGAGGTTCTCATTGCACAAAACACAATTCACTGTTTCCATATTTATGGTTCACTATCAAACACATGTATTCTTTTGATGATGTCTCTTCTGTCTCTTCCCCCAATGTCCAAAGTCCAACATCACTCTGACAACAATTTAGCCTCGCGCCCATGTCCGATTCTAATCCCACCTATTAAGCCACAACACATATTTTATGCAGCAGATCTTCACCTGGTAATTCAAGTTCAACATACAAATATAAAACATTTGGTTACGGTGCATACTTTCTGAGAGAATAGAAATATCTTAACCCTCATACACGTCTGCCAGTGAAATTAAGGAAGTCGTAGAACTTCACACTGGTGGCCGTAGCACGGCTCCTAATTACTCCAGCGCCATGAACTATACATCATTGGAAAGCTAATGGAACAGGGATTCCAAGGAGGTTAAACTTCTGACGATAGTACATAATTTGTAGAAGAAGATGAAGAAGAAAAACAAAAAAGTTGGACAAAATTGATTAAATTGCTCTTACTTTACCCTCCCTCTCTCTCGTAGGACCCCTGACATTCATAAAATGCACATAAGTGAATAGAGTAATCCCTTACGAAGACATAGACACCAAAATTATCTTTCTATCTCAATTCGAGGCTTGCCTATAGGGGTTAAAAGGGGTTGCTGCCAAGCGCATGAGAAAGTTCATTTCAGCCGCCATTTTCCAAGATGGCGGCCGTAGCACAAGTTTGATTTTTGGGGACTTTTAGTATGTTATTGGGATGATCAAGTACTTTCCACATACCAAGGCCCATGCTTGTAACAATTTTTTAAACTAATCACCAAAATTTGACTTAAAATGACTACACTAGTTGTCCGTGAAATTTATAGTGTTCATCTTATTTTATTATGTGCATTATTATTTTATTCTTTTTAACAGATTTCAAATTCAAATTTGATAAAATTTGCTTTATATTGTTTGTTTTTTATTGTATCTCTAAAAAGATTTGTGTCAAATCATTCTTTCAGCGGAAATTGCTTAGTAGTTTTGTAGGTATTTCAGGCATTTCCTTATTTTTTTTCATTCATTCACAATTGAAGAAGTTTTCGGAATACAGCAATTGTATCTTCTGTTTTCTACAGTTATTGAGAAGTGAATGAAGGGTTTTATTTCCTAGAAACACACAGAAATTTCAGAAACATCCTAGAAGTTCTTATCACAGAAATCAAGCAAATATTGAAATAGATTTTGAGATTAAATTCTGTATTATAACTCTGAGATTATTCTGTAAGAGATTAGTGTTGAACTGTAAGACAACAGACCATACAGGCCCTGGGATGAGCGAGAGGTTTAGGCTCCCAGCGATTCTCGGCCAACGGGACTAGTTGAGGTCGGATGGTCTGCTCGATACCCCCTCACCTTTAACCCTCCCTTTGAGAACCCCAGTACTCTTTGGCAGAGGGATTGGTAAACCCTAGGGTCCGTCTGGAGGAGAAATAAAAATGGAAAATCCCCGACCACCGCCGGGAAGAAATTACTATAAATCCATAACATTATATAATTTAATCCAGTCGAGGTAAACATCTTTTCCGTTTATAAAACTTCATAATTTTCTCTCCAAAATATTTCCACCTGTAAGTTACCTATCTTCTTCAGGTGATCGAATTTACCGGTTGTAATACTGTTTTATGAGTATATTTCTTTAATAAGTTACAATATCTTTCTAGTGATAGCAAAATATCATACTTAAAGTTATTGGGAAAAAGAAACATTTTTATTATTTATTCACAGTACAGCCTCGATTATCCGCGTGTGGCGCGACATTTTTTTTAATTACGAACCTCAAAAAAACCAGCAACAGGGAAAATACAATAGGCCCTACGGTGCGAAGGTCGAAAATTACTGACAGGTTTATTGCGCATGGTAATCAAATACGCCTTCTCGGAATTTGTGGATGCAAACGTAGAGCAAAGGTTTCTGCTTTACTGTACATATTTTAAAAGTTTCACATATTATGTTTTGTACAATAAAACGTAGTTTTTAATGGTGAAATACTTTTTTACGTGCTTTTCACATTAAATTTCAAAGAATCGAAAAGGATTGTATTATTTAACGTAAACTTTAGACAATGTTCTTTATACTTACCAAAAATTCACTGAAAAATGACGGCACTATGTTGGACAAGTTTAGTCACGTGTACAGTACAAGTAGCTGCACTTTATTTTTGAACATAAATAGAGTATTCCCCCAATTAATGATAGATATCTATGTCGATCACTTCATAATAACCTAATACAGGTTTCTATCTCTTAGCTTGTATAATTTATATTAAAAACGATTTATATTAAACGGCGTTTACGATCTTACCCCACTCCACCTTAGTTTAAATTTTTAGTGCATTTAAATATATATATATAATTTTAAGTCTTGAACTACTACACACGTATTGTTTTATTAATTACACGTGATCTCACACCATATTGATTCTTCAAGCATATTTCGAAACTAACCTCTCAAGATGGATAATTAAATGCTTACAAGAGTTACCATGATCAATACATAGTTTGTTTCATTTTAACAAAATTTTTCTTAGTCGTCATTCAAATTATACGCGGGCTGTTATGGAAGTCATGGCTTTTAAAAAATGAGCTTAGAACATTCAATCTTGTGTTATTGAAAAATTTCACGGTATTTCAAAAATGTGGTATTTGTTTTACTTCCGTGAATATTTCACGGGTAACATTCTTTAATTATTCTAAATCAATCCAAAAATTTAAATTCAAAAACAAATAAAAAAAAAGGAATGCTCAAGTATGAAGAAATTATAAACTTTTGCATCTATTCATTCAGTGAAATAAAAAAATTTATATATAAAAGTGATTTTTAATTTAATAAACAGAAAAAAAGGGAAAATTTATAATTAATTAATTTTTCCAAATAATTTTTTCGACAAAGTGTTTGTTTGTTCTGGACATAAAGACAACTTCATGAAAATTAGAATCAAAATCTTGGTCAAAGGTAAATTAAAGTGTTAATGAAAATTTTTTTTAAATAAATAAACAATAGATAGGTAACTAAAGTAAAATGTGTTTTACTTCCGTGAATATTTCACGGGTTGCAACTAGTTATTTCAATTTTCACAAATCACAGCAATTGAGCCAGACAGACAGACAGAGAAATAAAAGATTTTAGTAATTTAGATTAATCACAATAGACAAATTGATTGAGCATTGATTTATAAAAATGCAAAAAAAATCCATGGGTAACAACTTTAAAGGCCGTTTTACATTTACTATTTCACTCGCCATAAATGCAAGCCATAACGGAGGTCATGTCAGGATAGATTGCGAGTGATTAGTGCACTGCTTTACACTTACCATAACGCCTTCCATCACACGGGACATTTACACTTCTCAATTGTCATCATGCCTACGTTTTATTTACGAAAAAAATAGCAGTGATTTATATAAAAACCATTTAGTCAATGCATCGGATAGGTGAAAGAATGTCTTTAATTAATTAAAATAGGAAATATTCATGTTTTTTTTCATCGTTTTGTGTTCCTTGTTTTCAGTTTCGATAAATCAGTTTCGATAAATAATTCAGTCTCGTTAAATCTCGATTAATGGCGAGATCTTTTCGAGATGCTCGGTCGCTGTCGATTCGAATTTTCAAGCCGAAATTCTGAAATGATTTTGATTAATAATGTAACATTTTATGAAAGCATCCACGAAAACATAAGGAAAAGATGCCCTCCGATCGTGAAAATCATTTTTGTAATCGGTAATTTCGAATCAATAGATACAAATCGATTGGACTTCCAAGTTCTACAATTCGTCACCAGGAGCGCTATTTGAAATGTCCAGCCATTAGATGTCTGGACATTTCTTCGAAAATAGCCCAGGCTCTAAGCTCTCCATTTACTGGACATCTGTGATGTCCAGGTGATGGCGAGTGAAATGTCCAGGTTATGGCGAGTAAAATGGTAAATGTAAAACAGGCTTTAGAAAAGGTTTGAAATCGAACTATTTTGTTGGCGGACTTATTCAGAATATTAAACTCTACACCTTATTTGTGAAACGAAATATATATAAATATAAAGATTAAAGAAACTGAATCAATTATTGAAATTATTTTCAAAAATAATAGAAATGAGTTTGTAAAGATCAAATGTCATTGATTACATCTTTGAATATGTATTTAATATGTTTGAGGATTTTTTAGTGCAATATCAGAAAATGGTAATCAGTACAAAGGTTATTAGTACAGGTAACCCCCGAACAACACGGTAGTTGAAGAACACGAGTTTCGAAGAACCGATATGTTCCCCCGAATTACACGGTTTCAAAGAACACGATTTTCGAGTAATCTATATTACTAAAATCTTTTATTTCTCTGTCTATGGCCCCCTACGCACTTACATATATTTATCCACGAAGTCATAAACGAAGTCTCCCCTCCGCAGAGAAGGGTTCATTAAATGACCCTCAATTCGCCCGAGGTCTGTCACCAGCGCGTACATATACCGCGAAATTTATATTTTTTCCACTGCGACAAGGGGTCAGCACAATAGGAACAATTATTACATTCCTTGAGGGCAGCAATAAAAGGGGAAGAAGGGAAGAGGGGAGAGGGGAAGATTTTACGACTTCGTGGAAATATATGCAAGTGCGTTCTTAGCCTATCTGTCTGCCTGTCTATCTGTCTGTCCGGCGCAATTTCCTGAGCGAATGGAAAATAGAAATAATTTTTGCAATGAAACATCCGTGACAGGAATCGAATTTACAATCTTCTGATCCGGAGTCAGACGTCTTATCCATTAGGTCAAGGTGACTATTACTCCCTTTATATTGTTTTTTTGACTTATGTGTCCTTCCCCTTTCCTCAATCAATCATGAATGAATTCAACCTTTTTTTTTTTTTTTTTTTGAATCTCAAGATTTTTTATTTATTTACGATCCTTCTGTTTATTTTTAATTCGAAAATGACAAATAGAACTATAATTGCCGAAATGTTGGAATATTTTAAATATTAATAGTAATAGTCTTACTTATTCCATGTGATATTGAAAAACAAGCACGTGTACATTGGAGATGTTTGAATAAAAAAAAAAAAAAAAAAGAGTCCATAAAGAAAGAAGAACTATTTCTATTAGATAGAATACTGAAAAATCACTATTTGTAACTCAAAAACCACTGAAAGATATCAATTATAATTAAAAAAAAGAGTTTCAAGAAAGACAGAAGCACTATTTCTATTAGGTAGAATACTTCAAAATCACTAATTGTAACTCAAAAACCATCACTATCTTAGCTCAAAACCACTGAAAAGTATCAATAAGAATAAAAAAAAGAGAGTCAAGAAAGAAAGATGGACTATTTCTATTAGGTAGAATACTGAAAAGTCACTATTTGTAACTCAAAAAGCATCACTATTTCTAACTCAAAAACCACTGAAAAGTATCAATAGGAATAAAAAAAGAGAGTCAAGAAAGAAAGATGTACTATTTCTATTACCGTAAACCGGGGTAACTTTGTGACAGAATTTGAGGTTTCCAAGCTGTTATATTAATCTTTTTCGTTACTCCCACTCTATAGATGGTGATTTGGGTTACCCCATCCTTCCTCTACAAAACTGTACATATATAAATCTCGCTGCCTCAATCGTTTTTTAATAATTAGTGTAAAAAGTTGTCACAAACTCACCCCCCAGCTGGGGGTGACTTTGTGACAAGCTCTTTTTGAGTTAGAAATGCATGGGAGAAAGAAATATCCCAAACTCAAACCACATACTGTGTATTTAAAACCATTTTTACTGTTTTAAATGAAAGGGTTAAAAGATTTAAACAGAGTAAATTATATATTTAGGTTGGGAAAAGCAAACTGGATGTAGCGTGAAATATGAATACTTTTTTCTACTTCTTAAGCAAATCACTGGATGTAGCGTGAAATATGAATACTTTTTTCTACTTCTTAAGCAAATCAGTCTGAATTTTTATATCTTAAATTAGTCTAATTGAACAACTTTAAAAGGTCCTCTATTATTAATTATTTTGGGAGGATCAATACGAAACAAAACTTCTTTTTCATACAAAATTGAGCCGGGTTTCAGTTCTTCGTATTTTCACACTGAACTTCGTTATTGAGAAGAACTAACTTATGTAGCTATTCTGTAGATTCCTTCCAATTGTTTCCATTCTTTTCCATTGCGCTGACAATTACACCGTCCAGTCAGTCTCTTCTCTATCACCTTTCCTCAGAAAAGCTCTCCTTCAAAGTTGGCAACTATGTGATCTCCTTGATCTTATTCTGTTTCCGTGGGAGGAGTGGGTGAAGCTCGGATAGGAATCTCATCATCTGAAAACTCTTCGTACAAGTTTAAACTTGAGTCCTCGGCATTTAAAATATCGTTATGTACACTGCAAGACAAAATATATAGGTTAAAACACAGTAAAATAATCGTGGGGGGAATGTGACGCTGTCACAAAGTCAGCCTGCAAATCTTTGATTTTTTACATAATGGTTAATAACTCATACAAAACTCGTCCAATTAACATCATTTTGCAATATATTGTACTTAATATATTAATATTCAATAATAATTACCTATTAAACGATATCCTCCTCTGTATTTCGCTGTGCAAATCAAAGTTGACGGTAAACACAACAATGCTTCAGAAGTGGTCCTTGGCAACAATGCTTCTGGCTCACCGGATCGAGGCGCAAAGAGTCGACTGTTAGGTGCCAGCACACATGACACCAACTCATGGCAGTGCCCATTGCCTGCTTCTCCCTAGGTTCCGGGCGCGAGATTATAAATAAGAAAAATTGACCATGCGTCACAGTCACCCCACTAGTCACAAAGTCACCCCGGTTTACGGTAGTACTATTACTGAAAAATCACTATTTGTTACTCAAAAACCATCACTATTTATATCTCAAAAATTACTGTAAAGTATCAATCTACATTACTAAAATCTTTTATTTCTCTGTGTGTCTGTCTGTCCGGCGCAATTTTCTGTGAGAATGGAAAATAGAAATAATTTTCACAATGAAACATCCGCGACAGGAATCGAACCTGCAACATTCTGATCCGAAGTCAGACATCTTATCCATTAGGCCATGGGGACTACAACTCTCTTTATATTGTTTTTTTACTTATCTGTCCTTCCCCTTCCCCCATCAATAAGGAATGTATTCAACCTTTTTTTTTTTGAATCTCAAGATTGTTTATTTATTTCCCATCCGTCAGTTTTATTTGTAATTCGAAAATGACAATTAGAACTATAATTGCCGAAACGTTGCAATATTTTAAATATAATATTCTGACTTAACCAAATTCTGTGTGATATTGAAAAATAAGCGCGCGTACATGGAAGATGTTGGAATATAAAAAAAGAGACTCAAGAGAGAAAGAAGCTCTATTTCTATTAGGTAGAATACTGAAAAATCGTTATTTGTAATTCAAAAACCACTGAAAATTATTAACCAATATTACTAACTAGATTAGTAGATAATTTTAACTATTTGTAACTCAAAAAAACCACTGAAAAGTATCAATTGGAATTGGGAAAAAAAAGAGAGAGAGAAAAAAAAAAAGAAGGACTATTTCTATTAGTACTATTACTGAAAAATCACTATTTTTAACTTAAAAACCAATACTATTTGTACCTCAAAAACCACTGAAAAGTATATCTATATTACTAAAATCTTTTGTTTCTCTGTCTGTCTGGTGCAATTGTTGTAATTTGTGAAAATAGAAATAATTTCTAGAACTTCACTACGTGAGTCGAACACATGCAACTTTCTGCTCCGAAGTTAGACGTCTTAGCCATTAGACCACGAGGACTACATTCTAATCTATAAAAACTAAAAATATATTATAGATATATGATTCACAAGCTGTTTCTAAAAGCAATCGTGGATTGAGAGAATATAGACATCAAAAATTAAATAAATAAATAAAAAAAAATACTTAAAAAAATTTAGTCTTAGTTTACTTGATGTAATTTGTGTGTGTGTTTTTTTTAATAAATAAATAGTTTTTTACCGTTACATAAGCGACGCTTCCGGAGCGAAGCGACGGATAGCCGACTAGTTGAAATAAAAAAAAGAGTCAAGAAAGAAAGATGTACTATTTCTATTAGTACTATTACTGAAAAATCACTATTTGTTACTCAAAAACCATCACTATTTATATCTCAAAAATCACTGTAAAGTATCAATTGAAATAAAAAAAAAAGAGAGTCAACACTATTCTATTAGGTAGAATACTGAAAAATCACTATTTGTAACTTAAAAACCAACGTTCTTTGTAACTCTAAAACCACTGAAAAGTATATCTATATTACTAAAATCTTTTATTTCTCTGTCTGTCTGGTGCAATTGTTATAATTTGTGAAAATAGAAATAATTTCTATAAGTTCGCTACGAGAATCGAAGATGCAACCTTCTGCTCCGAAGTTAGACGTCTTAGCCATTAGACCACGAGGGCTACATTCTAATCTTTATAAAAAATAAAACTATATCATAGATATATGATTCACACGCTGGTTCTAAAAGCAGTCGTGGATTGAGAGAATA